>CAEFZY010037892.1:0-13458 GCA_903066815.1 Brachyrhaphis roseni
TTGCTGCTGTGTTACTGCCGCGTCTCAGTGACTTTTACCGGTATGGTTTTTTAACCAGCCCTGTTAGTGCTGTGCTACTACCGTGTTGCTGCTGTGTTACTGCCGTGTCACAGGCACTGTTTGGAAAGAAAAGCTAAGGTATATTACTAAAACTTTGAAAACTCTTTCTGTATACCGTCTGTATGTAGGCACATGCGGCTTATAGACAGGTGCACCTTATGTATGTACAAAATGGTTTTCCCTTTACAAATGTACTGGGTGCGGCTTATAATCGGGTGCACTCTATAGTCCGGGAAATACGGTATATAAATAATTACGTTAACTAAATGAATTTTCCTGACAAAGAACAGAACATTCAGTCCATTAGTTTTATGTTTATTTAGCTTGATGTTTATTTTGCGATTATTTTGTAATTTGCGATTATTAATAAGTGATCACTGTGGTAGATTAACTACCAATGTGGTAGCTAGCTAGTTTAAGTACCTGCTCTACTAATGATCTGTCAGAAAGTTGGTGTGTGGGTTGGCTTATTTTGTTTTAATTGAACTGAAACACAAAACTCTTGCAGAATATCTATATGTTAAGGTTGTCAAAGTGAACATAACTGACCTACCTTCACCCTCACAATTTATTTTTTTATTAAAACTTTTTCCTGACCTTGTTATCTAGTTGACAATGAGTAGCAAAGCACTGCATCCCTTTTTCTTTTACATATCAGGCGTACATTTAAGATTTAGTGCGTTATGTTGACATCTTAAAATCTAAAACTAATAGTAGTCATTGTTGGCAAGCAGCGTTTTGCCCTCCAGAAGGGGGTGAGGGAGTGGCTGGGATCTTATGCACGTAACGTCACGCCAATACTGTACTGTAGTATTGTGTATAGTCTTTAGGCTTTTTGTGTAGTACATAGCATTATGTATAGTTTATTGTATTGTGCGAAAATATTCACACCTCTTAAGTTTTTTGATATTTTGTCACAACCACAAAATTATGTTAAGGTAACAAAGCACACAAAAGGAGTATGAAAGAGCATGTCTGTTCCATCATAATGGCATATCTAATAATCAGGCTATACCGCAGTACAGCCGATATTCTTACAATTCTGAACACTATTGACAGAAGTGATGAAGTGTGTTGCTCCCATGGATATAACAGAGGTCTTTAACCAGGTATGGCACCAGAAGGGATATGTGGACATTTACCTATATGGTTAATAAACTATCTTTAAGGAACATTCACCTAGGCTCTTGTTTTTGCTCCATCATCGTTATGACATACCTCATGAAAATATAAGGCATGTTTTGGGACAGTGTAAGAAGAACTAATTGTTGCATTCTGATGATTTCACTAACTCTGTAGCAGTAGAATCTCTAAGCAGATCTGAGGTGGTACCAAGCTTAAACAACAATGATCTGTTCCATAAGATTCCATCTCTTATGTGCTTTGGGCACATTCTAATTATTTTTGTCTATTTTTTCTAGATTGTTTTGTATAGACTATAGTTGAATGACTTTTTGTTTAATATATTTTGGAGTTTGGATAATTAATTTTTCGGAATTTTGATTTCGTTAATTTGTGGCATTGTTGGCCCGCGTATATATAGGCTGGGTTTCCACATGTATAGAGAGAGATCCGCCCTTCTGCTTGCTCCACCACCACCACCGAGGATGTGTCCTGACGCGGTGCATGCACATCTCCAGTCGCTGTAGGCCGCAGTGGACATCTCCAGCCTGCCATGGGGTATTTTTGTTAGCCTTTGTTTATTTGCTGTTTCCGTTGTGATTTTGGTGGGACCGGGTGTCCTATTTTCGATTCTTTCTTTGGAGTAGATGTTGTTTTTTTTTTTTTTTTGCTTTAGTCTGGCACTAGTCGGGGCTTCGACGGCCCTGTATAGGGTTGGCCCCTTGCTGTACCATTTTGTTATGTTTGATCGGCTCGCCAGGTCCAACTTTCTGTTAATTTTTTTGGGGTTTTGTTTTTTTCCTCTCTTATTTTGGGACATAGGGAACTGAGGGTATTTAATTCTCTCTCTTTTTTTCCTCCATAGAAACTCAAAGTAGCTGAACCAATAAAATAAAATAATTTTTTGAACCCTCATTTTTGCCTACACGTCCTCAAATACGTTGTGCCCTTGTTGGACGTAACAATTGGGCCCAGAAAATCTTTTTCATTAAGAGGTTAGAGAGTCTAGGTCTGTGTTTCAACAGTAAACTCATATGGACCAACCATTTGCACAAGTGTAGGGAAGAAGGCAGACTGGCTAGTAAATTTCACCCAGAGAGCAGAACATATGTCAGAAAGCTCAAGAGTTTCATAGAATATTCCTGCCTTGCTTGGCTGAACCCTTCACTGGCCGCTTTTCAGGATTTTTGATCAAATTTGTTAACAAAAAGTAAATAGTAAAATAAAGTAGGTTTGTGGTTGTAATGTGACAGTGTAAAAGCGTGTAAGGGCTATGATTACTTTTGTAAAGCACTGTATATGATGTCCTGGGTTTAAAGCGAAGGTTGCAGTCTGAAATAATAATAATGTTACATTTAATCTGAAAATGAGATGATTTAATATGAATCTGTGTACGTGTATGTTGCTTTCAGGGTTCTGTAGCCTACGTTCCACAGCAGGCCTGGATCCAGAACTCCACACTGAAAGAAAACATCATGTTTGGTCAGAAGAGGAGGGAAGACTGGTACAACCATGTGGTGGAAGTGTGTGCTCTCCAGCCAGACCTGGAGCTTCTCCCTGCAGGGGATGAGACGGAGATTGGAGAAAAGGTATTGACTGAGGATCCCTCTGTCCATTAATTACTATAACATAGGATAGTATATAGTATTTAGACTTTAATGGCTGTATATATAGTTATTTTGAGGAAAGAATAAATTTACACTGTTACATAAGCTGCATATAGACTACTTTTCATTATGTCAAAGGGTAATTTTTGTCAGTGTTGTCCCATAAAACAAATATACTTAAATATCTGCAGGAATGTCAGGGATGTACTCATTCGGGTCTGAAATATTAGGCATTTCTTCAGTAAAAGTTTTTTTTTTAATCTAGCTCATTCTGGAGCTGATTCTATACATAAGCAGTAACATAATCCTTTTTATATTCTCTAATTCAATTATAGCTCATCATCAATAGGAAGACCTTTTAATAAAGTAACACGTAAGGTTGTCTGTTGAAAAACTAATTTCAGAAGCTCCAGGCTTATGTCCCTCTTTTTTTCTATGTGATGCCAAAACCAAAAATAATTAATTCTGTGAAGCCTCTGAGATGTTTTCATTTTAGTTCCTTACCCATTCTGTGTTTAGGGAGTGAATCTGTCTGGTGGCCAGAAGCAACGAGTGAGCCTGGCCAGGGCAGTGTATTGTGACCGTACTGTATACTTGCTGGATGACCCACTGTCTGCTGTTGATGCTCATGTTGGAAAGCACATCTTCGATTATGTCATCGGTCCACAGGGCATACTGAGGGACAAGGTGGGTGAGCAAACCTGCATCTGAGCCCACTCCATTTTTGTTTACATTTCATGAAGAAGGAAGCGCTCATGTTTTCTTTATAGGTTCCCTATAAAGGTTTCGTTCCCTTCATTGGTTGTTCGTGCAGTGCCATCACAGGTGCGTGACAGAACAGGGATTTCAAAGTGCTTAATTTGTGGTTTGGCACATTGCAATGTGAAAGCAAACCACACCAGCTGAAAAATGTAGCAAATGTTGCCATTTTGGTCCCTAATGGAACCGATTCTAGGTGTGAAAACTCCCTACATTTTGCCTATGTGTATATCGGGACTGTTTTTTTCCAGCATTCAGTTTGTACCAGAACTTGAGTGTTGTGGTTTTACATCAGTCTGCATTTCCCCATCATTATGTTCCCAGCCCATAACCGGTGTTCTAACTATCTGTGCTACCCATCAATCTGACCTGCCTTGTGGTAAGGCACATGCGAACATCAATGCTTCATCACATACTACTTACTCAGCAGATTTCTTATCTATATATCCTACCTATGGAAGGTTTGTTTTTTTCTGTTCTATTCCGTCAAAGACTAAGGTAAGCTTTATTTAATTTATTTTATACCTGGCTTTCCTCAAGCAGCTGTATTACTTAATGTTTTAAGTTTAGATGCGAGGCAGCTTGTAGACATAATTGTAAATATTATTCTTTTAGATATTCTTATGCACTGTCTTAATGCACCGAAATGAGCTACCCACACATTTACCAGGTAGGATATTCTGATGGAGTTTTAGTGCATCAACATGTGCTACCTCTATATTTTATAACAATATCCAAATGAATGAATCTGCTTTAGTAAGTACTTTATCCTACTTTACCAAGTAGAATATTTTGCTGGAGTTTTGGTAGATCAACATGTGCTACCATGTCTATTTCATAAAGGTTGGATTCAAATATGGGGTTTTAGTGCATCTAAATGTACCAGCGTTACATATTAAAACAGGCACTGTCGTGTCCTCAACCTCCATCGCCTTGTTGGAGTCGAGATAAACTCCTCTCCAAAATGACCACACAGACAAGAGGGCTTATGTTGAGTCTTTACTGAAGCCAGTTGGAGTAGGGTAAAACTGACAAATGAACATACAAACTTTCAGAAATAATACGCAGTAGCGAACAATGCAGCACTTAAATGTACGTACAATAAATTAGCTCCAGAGAAAATATTTAGCTCAAGCCTGTAAAAGTTCTTATTAAAGAAATACTGCTTTCTTACAAATGGCTAAATTACTCTTAATCAACAAAATATCCATTGCAAAATTGCATACCAACAGTGTTTTCAAAGACCAACTGAATTGAAGTTGCAGTGTTACTGAGAGAAAACCATGCTTTGTATTCTGCTTTTAATGACATCCTCAAAAAGGCAGACTCTTAAATGCAGTACTTAAATTCCGCCACTAGATAACAACTGAACACTTCCATAGTATAAACCTGTGAAATGTCAACAAACTGACATACAACAGCACAGGCACACTATTCTCAAGAAGGGTTTTAGTGTATTTACACAAGGTATTTTTAAAAGGGGGTTCAGGTGCTTTTAAAAAAGTTTTTGTCATTCACATTTTTCTTTCAAATGCTACGTAAGCGCCACTTAAATCGTCATTTAAATATAATAATCGGAAGTCTTTAACATTGACACTAACTGCTGAGGTCTTTGGTATACAAACATGACAGTAGCAATTTTTGAAAAGTAGCACCGACAGATAGACATAGCTATCTAGATGCGCTACGTTAGGAAAATCTGACGAGGTAGCACAGATAGTCAGAACACTAGTGCACTCTGCTCACATATGACAACATGGGGAGACAGAGCCAATGCGCAGTCGGCCACTGATGAGTCATTATTGAGATATTTTATAAGCAAGAAAAACTAGTATGGAGCGGACAAAAGAGCTAAGTGTGAATCAAGGTATGAAAACAGAACATATTTCACTAACAGTTAAAATTCCAGAGCTTGTATATGAACAACAGATCAGGTGAAATATTGCAACTGAATGGCATGATTGAAGATTACTGGTAAGTGTGAATACAGTAGAATTGGGAGGCAGACCAATAACATGAGAGAAACTACTGGGGAGATAACAATAAACCAAGGGAAGTCACACACAAACTAAGGAAACCAAGTACAGGGTTTGTCCCAGTGTATTTTAATCCTTGTGGGTGAGGAAGTAGGAGGCAAATAGAGAGAAGAGATTGGCAGAAAGGGGAGCCAGTGAATTCTAGCAGCACTGAATTCAATTGTTCTGGAACCACAGTCTCTGCATGTGGCAAACTTAAACACAGCAACATAATACCATAAGGATAACACTTCATATGAACAGCAATGCATTAAGCAAGCATGCAACAGAAGGTGATTAACAATAGGTGATTATTTAAACATTTACTTCAGCTCAAATAACAGAACAGTCTTAATTTTGAGTTGGTAATTTTGCCGTTTGGCAGTCGGCTGACCAGACATCCAAAAAAAATGTGTCCAGACGTCCAAAAAAAGAAATTATGAAAAAGGTAATTCTCGCCCGGCACAGGAAACTGGCTGGCGTCTGTCCCAGCTAAAGGTTCTCCGCAGAACCACTGGTGCCGTTGGATGGAAAACCAAAAAGATACCATCTTGTCAACAGATGCAGAGGCCTGGCTTCAGCAGGCTTCTGGAAGTGGAGGTCAAAACAGATTTGTACTTCTGAAGAATTTGAAACCGGATACAAAACACTTTTCTAGAAGTTCTCTAGTTAACACTTCCAAGTTTTTAAAAGTTTTTTTTCTGGCTAGCAATTTAAAAGGAAACGTGTATAGAGCTATAAAGAAAGATAATATCAATTGTGGATTAGCCTTTTCAAGACTTCGACTTCAAGCCAATGAAGAGTTTGTGGACTGTGTTTAGGAGTCTGTTCTACGTATGTCAGAAAACCATTTAACTTCAGGATTTCCTGCAGAAAAAGAAGTTACAAGAATTTGGAGGTGCAGTCATGGCAGTCCGCAGTGCTGGAGATCAATGAGCAGGGGTCATGATCTTAGCATGATTTGTTTTCCACCCCCTTGCAGCTATTCAGTGCCAACTATAAACCTATTTTTTTATCATCACTGTTACTGATGTATAAAAAACATGTATAAAATAAATTAATTAGCTTACAATACACTGTAATTTAAATAAATTTTACAAATTCCGATAAGCTGAGGGGTCAAATATCCATCCAGAATTTTTAATGGAAGCTTTTTGACAACTACAAAACCTTGTGATATTTATTGGATTTTTAACTAAGTATTACAGGATGTAAATATATACTTGTCAGTCGAAGCTTGAGCATCTGAAACATACAGTTAACGACTCAATTCAACAATACAACATCACCTGGCAGCCATTTCTTTTGTATTTTGAGACAAAGTCCTCCTGAGTATATAGCCCTCCCACCTGCTGTTCTCTCCATCCCCTCTTTATCCCTCCCTCCTCCCTTCCCCACCTTCCTTCTTACTAAGTATATGATGTCAGCACCTGTCATTTTGTTCTTGTGTCATTGTTGTTCTTATATGTTTAAAACAAATAAAAAGATTTGAATAATAATAAATATACTTGTCAGTCTTTATAATATGAAGAATTACAGTTAACCGTTGCTATAACGCTGTTCACCTTTCACTGCCTCGCTGCTTCGCGGATGTTTTGTGCATTTTTTTTCACACTGCATTGTATTCTGCATCCTACTGTACTTTGTATTGATGATTAAAATGATTATTTTACTGTAGTTATTTGTAAGAAAGTGTTATATTTGTTTAAAAAATGCTTGGGCCTGAAAACAGGTTTTCTTCTTTGGTTTCTATGTAGAGTATTTAATTATGCTGTATAATAATTGTAAAAAATAAAGGTAACTACTTCACGGATTTCACCTATCACGGGTTCTTTCCGGAATGCAACCCCTGCGAAAAATGAGAGTTCACTGTATACGAATTCTTCGTATTATATGTTTGGACTTGTGAAAATCTGCAAAAAAATTTAACTTTTGCAGCCAGGTCTTGGTTTTAAAACGTATGGCTATTGTTTGCTGCATATTCACTCAACTCTGAAGGATAAGTGGTAATAACTGACCAAAAGGCCCATAATTTAAATGCTATACATGTCCTTAGTGATTAAACTTCTGATTAGAAGTGTCCTTTCTTATCTCCTTTAGCTTTAGCAAAAACATCTGCATTAAGAGGCAGCAGAAGTAATTGGCAACAATGTGTATGTGTACAGACTCGTGTGCTGGTGACTCATGGATTGAGCTTCCTACCACAAACCGATCTGATCTTGGTCATGGTAGACGGGGAGATCACAGAAGTAGGCTCCTACCAACAGCTTATGGTCCAGGAGGGAGCCTTTGCCGAGTTCCTGCGAATGTATGCCACTGTTGACAAAACTGAAGATGGTGGTAAGCAACATTTCATCATTTCAACATGTTCCAGTTGCCAGTTCTAGGAGTTGTTTTTTTACTCTCCACAGAAAGTTGCTAATTTTGTCATGTGGAGGCTTCAATAGTATTTCTGTTAATCTTAAAGTTTCTTGTAGTGTCTGTAGAAGGGCCTAATTTAGATGTAGACCACGGGTGCCCAAAATCGGTCCTCGAGGGCCGGCATCCTGCATGTTTTAGTTCTCTACCTGGTTTAACACACCTGGATCCAATGATGGCTTATTAGAAGGCCTAAGAAAAACACTGATATGCTGAAAAGGTTGTTGGTACCACCAGGGAGAGAACTAAAACGTGCAGGATGCCAGCCCTCGAGGACCGACTTTGGGCACCCCTGATGTAGACACTCCATTACGAAGTTTTCATTTTTACTTCCTGTCTTAGATTTAAAAACTGCGCCAAAGAGTGGATCCAAAACAGTAGAAAATGGTGATCTACCTGCTCTTATTGGGTGAGTGAGTCTGGATAACATGACAAGCTTTAGATATGCAGTTCTGATCTGAGGTTTACATCCATGCATTGTAGGCATTAATGTCTTTATTTTTTGGCCTTTTAGTGAGGTTTAATGGTCAGTGAGATCTGGGGGATTGGGGTGTGAGGTTACTGAGGGCTTTGTAAGTGAGGAGTAATTTTTATTGTGTCTGGTATTGAACGGGGTGACGTGGTCAGTGGACCACAGTTTATGTAGGATGCTATTGCAGGAGTGGAGACTATGAAACCGTGGAAATGAACAGTGAAATGAGTAGCACTGCATTGGTGGAAGAAAGACGTCTCTAAAAAAACCGGGCCTGAACCCTGACAACATGGACAGTTTCAGACTGCATTTAGAAAGTTGCCAGCAGAAAATCCAGGGTGATAGAGAGGCTGTTCACCTAAGTGATTATACAAAGAAGGTCCGCCTACAAAGTTGTATATTCACCTCTTTGGCATCTAGTAAGTAGTAAGTAATTGCACCATTGATGAGCCTCACAGCGTGTCATTTATGCACTCAACTGCAGACTCATTCCTCCAACTCTCACCGTCAGCCCTCATTTAGTTTCCGTCACAGCAGCAAAACGGTAATGTTTAATCCTCGTTTTAATGTCCGTCAGTATGAATTGACAGTTAAGGCATTATTAAAAAAAGAATGTGTCAAAGCTTTTGACAAAGTTCTGGCTGGATATATAACCACTCTTCTTACCAGAAATGCTAGGGTACATATGAATTGGATTATATCTTGGAATAGTTCTGATGTGTGTTTGGGCTCATTGTCTAGTTTAAACATCCAGCTGAGTCCAGGTTTCACCCGAAATTAATATGACATCTCTTCAATAATAAATGAATGTAAACATCAGAGCTGCACGAACTGCCTTACATCTCCCCAATATTCAGCTTTTTTCTTTAGGACACATCATTTTTACCAAACATCTGTCATGATATATAGAATGTTTTGACAATTACGAGCCTGTGTGCTTCTTTTTCTGGGTAGTGGGCCGACTGTTAAGGCTGAAACCCAAAAGCCCAATAAGACTGATGATGCCAGAGAACTGAACAAGAAGACCAAGAACCCTGAGATGGGGAAGCTGACCGAAGCTGACAAAGCCAGTACTGGGCGGGTATGTAGAGTAAAAAACAGCAATATGTATTATGCATATTGTTAGATCCTTTATTGAATATAGTATGCTAGAAAACAGTATAAAAGTCTTCTGGAAGTTACTAGGCTATAAAAACGGAGTAAGTACAGCCTTAGATTGACAGCAGCATGTTCCATATAACACTGCATTGCTTCCTAACAACAGCAACTGTAGCATAGTGGTCTTGCAATCAGAAGGTGTTAGCTTCAATTCCAGCTATCGCCTGTCATATGTTGATTTTCCTTGGGCAAGGCACTCTTAAAGAGTAGTTAACTAACTGGTATTTATACTTCACACAATAACTTTTGATAATAAATTTATTTTATTTAAAACGGTGGCTTTTCTTCATGTTAAGCCTATAGTCCCTCTGACTGTTTTAATAAATCATAAATAGAGCATGACATACAGATTGGTCTTCGAGTGCTTTAGCAAATTACTCATTGAAAGTAGTCGCTAGAATTTAGACTTATAGCCTGAGCCTGACCCACAATTTATGATGGATCGGGCTTCTATGGCCCATTTAATAAACCTACAATACACAGAGAAAGACAATGCCCAATAGAGTTGTGTCGTTCTACTTATAGTCGAAATAGAGAAATACATAACTTACCCTGTTAAGGAAGGAAAGAAAATGAATGTACAGATGTTCATTAAACTGAAACGAGCACAACAAATTTAACAATAAGAAAATAAGAGTCTATTATTGAGCAGAAAACAGTGTTACTGAGTGCTTCAGCAGTGCCATCAAACACTCTACAGTACTTTGTCAGGGTGGCCAAGCATACTAAATGGAATAAATTTTATTTAAGAAGCGTCCCATATAGTCATTACTACTGCTTGACAAGCACTTTTAGGCACACATTTTCATATTGCTGTTTAACAGCAAAATGGCTGGATGACCAAACCCTCGATCCTGTTGGTCAGAGGGTGTGATTATTTTATTTAAATTCTATCAAGGAGACCCATAAATTCATCCTGTACAAAAAAATTTATGGAAAGAGGCTGTATTTCCATAAATGTTACCTATGATTTTAGCAATCAGTGCCAGATTCTATATGCTCTCCCTCCTTAGGTGAAGCTGTCTGTATTTTGGGCCTATCTGAAAGCCATCGGTGTACTTCTGTCCTGCATCAGTCTGCTGCTGTTCCTCATCCATCACCTGGTCTCCCTGTTCTCCAACTACTGGCTTAGCCTGTGGACCGATGACCTGGTAGTTAATGGCACTCAACCTTACAGACTTAGGAGACTTGGTGTGTACGGTGGCTTTGGCCTGACCCAAGGTAAGTCAAAAAATAAGGCTCTGTGTTTGCATTATAGTTAAGTATTTACTGTGCCTTGTATTCATACTCTATATGAATACTTTAGTATATTTTTAATGGGGTTTCTTGTGACAGACCAACAGAATTTAATGGAAATATGTTTAGATTTTTTATTTTTTTTTTGCTGATAAAATCTGCAAGTGTGGTTTGCATTTGTATTCAGCATTTCTTCAGCCTAACTAGTAATTACATTCTTCGAGTCTTTGATGTTTGTAAATTAACCTTAGTGAACACACAGCATCATAAAGACCAAAGAACACAGCAAAGCGAAGAAGTTTAAAACAGGGTTTTTGTTCTAACCCACGCTTCGAACAAAATCAAGTTCATTTCTGAAATACTTTATTACTCTCAAAAGGAAAATTAAATGTTGTAACTCATATCATTCAAGTTTCTTCAGAGTTGTTGTAGGCAGGAAGGAACGTCTGCAGCTATTGGCATTACAGCAGCTCTGAAGAAGTTTTTGACTAAAGACACTGTTATTGTATAGCAGTTTAATAAAGAGGATGGTCAGGGTTGCCATATTGTTCTTCATTTTATGAAGAGTCCCTCCTGCACCATTATCTCCAGTTGTTCCAGAGCAATCCCCAGAACAGAGCCAGCCTTCATCAACTAGTTATTTGTATTTAGTTTAGTAGCTTTGATGCTGCTACCTCAACAGATAATGGGAGAAGAGATTACATACTCCAGAGCAAACCTAAAGAACATCAGAAGCATCTTGCTACACATATGCTTTCTCAAGACATATGGTCTGCTCTGTTGCTTCTTGTAGATGGTTTCATTGTCTGTTGTCCAGGTGAACATTGACGTATTTATTCTCCTCAGCCACCTCCAATCATGGAAATAGTATTTGACTTAACCCAGTTTCTCCTGAAGACTCAAATAATCTACTTTGTTTTATTCACATTCAAGATGAGATAATTATTTTCACACCATCCCACATCTCTTAACTCACTGTTTTGTCTATCTCTTACACACCTAATGAAGTTTAGAAGAAGTTTCCTGTTTTGGCTGGGAAACTACTGTATTAGTATTTTCCTGTAAATTTCCCATATTATAATATAGCTAATGTAATACAGTGAACCCTCGTTTTTCGTGGGGGTTACGTTCCAAAAAGAATCCGCGATAGGTGAAATCCGTGAAGTAGAAACCTTTTTTTTTTTTTTACAATTATTATACAATGAAATACTTCATAATACAGTGAAACCAAAGAACAAAACCTTTTTACAGGCCCAAGCATTTGTTCAACAAATAAAAGTACCGTGTAAACGTTTTTTTTTTTTTACGAACTGAAGTGCGGAGATCAGCACCGCCCCACCGCGACCCGAGTCATTGGATTAGAACGGGAGAAAATGAAAAATGATTATGAAAAAAAATACAGTACAGTAGGACAAATAGTGACTCAGGTGTATTTCACTGCTCTTCTGACTGAGCCACTGCATCCTGACTCCGCTCTGTAGCGATTTTTTTCTTCTAAAGCCCGCAGTGCAGGTGTGTGTTTTCGAGAAAAGAACATAGTTATCGGTAGTTGTTGTTGCTCTTTTTTCTTCTGGGCAAAAAAGATTCTTATAAACCAACATACCACCATCGATTATGTTTGCAAACTTAAATTTGGCAAGCTAATTTACGTACTTGTAAATATTAAACCGCAACGTTATTGACACACAGGTAGAGAAGAAGCGGAGAGACTGTTTAGCCAATCAGAATGCAGAACACAATGCACCATGCATACCACGAAGCATGCAGCGAGACCGTGAAAGGTGAACCGCGATATAGCGAGGGTTCACTGTATAATATTTAAAAAAAATAATTTCTGAATTAAGTCATTGTCCTCACAAGAATTTTCACCTGCAGTAGCCTCTGAGGCACTTCTTGCAAGGTTAGTGCCGACAGCAGGAACACTTGAGGTGTTGTGCCAAAAAATTATGTACCATTTGATACTAATTATCAAATGGTACAGTGGTTCAAAGTGGTTAAAAGGTTTACCTACCCATTAAGGAAACTTAAGGAGACCTCGCAGTTTGGATTGAGTTATTGATTTTGAGCATTCGCTCCTGGATGAGCAAAAAAGTTTCTTGTGTTGTGTTGTTGACTTTACAGAAAACCTTAATACCAATCATTCATGACAGTGGAGAGGAAAAGCTCCACTCTAAAGGTCATAATTGCCTGGACCTTTGTTTACGGTAATTAGGTCAGTCACTTTAAAGGGAGTGAATATTTATGCAATCATTCCAGGAGAACTAGAACCAGAGCCTCGCTGAGTACCGTATTTTTCGCACTATAAGGCGCGCCTAAAGCCTTCAATTTTCTCAAAAGCTGTCAGTGCGCCTTATAATCCGGTGTGCTTTATTATTGTTTAATGGACCACTTTATTAATGTGTTTTAAATGTAGTAATTTATTTCAGCCACTGGGTGGCTTCCCGTTCATATTTGCTTCATCTCGTTCATGGATCTGAGTATTTAGTGGTGCGGCTCTCAAGGCAGACTTGTTTATTACTTCGTTCTATTGTGTGGTCCATTGAATGTAAGTAATACTGTTGTTGGTTTAGTTCGGTTTTATAAATGTCTAAGAGCTGCATTTGTACTTTGT
>CAEFZY010037900.1:0-11372 GCA_903066815.1 Brachyrhaphis roseni
TGCTGTTTAAATGTCTCTCTCAAAAAAAGTCTGAATTGTATATTACTACCCCATATGATCATTTTCTCCAAATATCATATTTTTCCTGCAACTACAACTTAATTTGAGCCTGAGAGGGTTAAGTACTTAACCTTTCTATTGTTGTTTATGTTCGTGCTTTTGACTAGTTGGTAACGTTTCATGCTATTTTGTTCACTTAAGAGTTAAAGTGAATTTGTTTCTCGAACTGAACAGAAAAAAAGGAAAAAATAGCGACATGAATAAGGTCATAAAGGAAAGAAGGTAAAAGGAAAACTTATATAGCTTTCATGCATACACGAAAGCTATAGATCATCCCTCAGTTCTACTGAGACAGAAAGGTAGACAAAACGCACTCCAGTCTGTGAGACGGTAAAAAAAAACACATGCATGACATCTATAAAACCTACTTCACCGCCTCCAGCAGACACTGTTCTCCTTTCAGCCATGTAGTCTCTTGACCCTTCTGATCATTTTATAGATGGCTACACTCCCGGTCACTTTCACATCAATATATTATTCATGACCAGTCTGAGGAAAACAAAAGTCAGGGAATTTAGTTTAAGATTTACAATCCTAACATCATGTGGTCTGTGAGTCATCTGGCTATTTTCCAGATTTACCAGAGGTCTTACTGCCCTTAAATTCAGAAAGCCGATGGAAATCTTTTTCACTCATGGCTATACAGCATGTCAAAAACACATTTGAAACAGAAGGAAAGAACATGAGACAGGCCTCTTGAGGGAGAGAAAAAGAAAAAAAATATTATTGTTGAAATTTCTGTTTGAAACGGGCCCTCAGAGATGTGTTAGGTATGCTTCATTTCGTTGCCATCGGCAGCTTTTGCTGTGCCTTCTGTTGCAGGATTCAGGAGTAAATGTTTCTCTAAAGATGACTTAAAGCATCAATGAGTTCCAAGTGTCCCCATAATAGTAAACGTATGGGGTTGTTATGCATTATCTGACCTCCAAAGAAGAGGAAACCTTCCATTAGACAAATAGATCTTGGACTTGATAACAGAGTCGGTGGCTTCTGTACAAAATAAACATAATGATTCTATCACAGACAGATTAAAACTGGTCCAGAGTAGTAATAAATATGTCTGAGGCTGTGCACTGTTTTCTTGTTGCTTTGGAGATCTTAGGTATTTTTCACATAAATTCTGAGTATTATTTACATTGTAGCTTCAATAGATCTAACAGGTTCCCCAGCTTCCTCCTGAGATGTTAGCTTAGTGGCTTGTGGACATATGAAGTTTTACTAAAACAACATTAATCCCAGATTGTCTGTCAGACTTGGTGAGCATACGCTATCCCCAATGCAAAGTATTGAAAGGGACATTTAATTCTATAAAAGGCAAATTGATAGAGACCGAAAGTGAAAACTGAAATGTGTTTTATCCCACAGCTACCACCCACAGCACAACAGTCAGTCAACTTTGTCCCCCACTAGGTTTCTTTCGCTTCTTAAAGGAGTCCACATGACTCACATGGCAAAGGGATTAATTTGTAGTGGGGTACCCATCTGTCTGGAATAGTGAGCTTTTGGACTCAAAAGAGAAAATATTCAGCATGGTATCTATTTTCACAACATCATCAGGGGGATTTATGCAATGTTTTTGCAATTGGTGATACACTGGAATTGGAAAACATTGTTTTCATGATGAATATGATTCCATCTGCTCCAGACTCCTAAATTCTTCTGAATATGATTCTTGCAGTTGCTACAACAGTATATAAACTGAATGTTGTAAAATTACCTCTGGATGAATCACTGTTTTTGTATCTTTGCAATACCCCTCAGAGTTAGACTTTTAACGTTTGATGTCATGTGTTGACAGAAATGTTCAATATCGGGCCTCGGGGGCTAATGTCCAGAAGCTTTTAAGTGTCTCCCTTGTTCAACACACCTAAGAAGGTCTGTTGGAAAGCAAATTAAACCACCTGTATTCTCCCTAAATTTCCCCACCCAGCTGATTTAAGCAGAAAACTGATTGAGTTGCTTCTGCTCTACATGATAACATACTCCATGAATCCATCCTTAAAGTCACATCACTGCTTTTATGGTTTTAGAATAGTCTAAAACTATTAGACTTAAATCCTCCCTTTTCTCATTTAAGTCATTCAGTTGTGGTAAAGAGGGTTATGTCTTCAAGGAGCTAAAAGTGAGCACACAGCCCTAACATAAGGTACAATGTGACTGCTATCAAAACAACCAAAACAATGGCCAGGACATCATATCAACACACAACAAATCCATGTCTAAAATAAAGCTCATTGTTGTCATTTTAGCAATATTTGCAGCTCACCGCTATGCTGTGTCTTTCATTTCCATAGACAGAGACCTCACATCTCAATCAGATGAAGTATTTCGAGAAATCCTTCTTGATACTGGCGGAGAACGTCTTTGAAGTGCCTGGTTAAATGTTATTTTTCTTGGAAATGTACCCACACCAGTGGAAAAAGTCATTTTTGTTTGCATGAAGCACTTCAAGGACAAGTGTTTCAGCAGGGGGACATTAGCGTGTAATACATGTTTGGTTATTGGTACACCAAATAACCATACATTGGGACTTATCCGCTTGGAGCTTTGACATCCTTGAATTTGGACTCCAAAATCACTGAGAAATGAAAATGTTTGATTTGCAAAAGTGGCTAGCTGGAAGTCTATGACCTTAGCAGTTCTACAGCAAATACTGTGACATAACAGTTGAAAAAAATAGCACTAGGTAGTATAGAAAAAAGAAGAGCATGAAAACTGTGTCCCAAGCAGAATATAAAGATATTTATGCAGCAATGGGCAACACACAACTAAACTTTTCAGTACCGCACAAAATGTATTTAAGTGTTAAAAGGTGGACTTTGCATGATATGCCTTCTTTAATAAATCCAAAGGAACCCTTTGTTCAAAGGTATCGAACAACATAACAAAGTTGACTTTTAAAGTTACATATTTGCATTTGCCTTCTTTATAGGCTAAAAACTTTGTTAGGTTTAAACTTTCTTCTTTGATAAAACTCATAGGGTGATGCTCTCATTAGATTGTGCTGAAGAACCTTTCAAAAGCAGACACATCTGATTTAATCCTTTTCATGCTCTACGGTAAATGGGTAAGAGGTGATAAGGTTGTGATTGCATCATGATGCCACAACAATTACAAGAATTGTTTTTATCTCTAAAGCCTGGGAACTTGAAGACAAAAATAGCTCTTTTAACACAGTTTAAGCTTACGGCTTGAAGTGGAACTTCTTCCTAAACAAAACTGAGCAGTGATGTAGGATCATCAGCAGAAGACATGTAAGATACAAAAAACATCCTGTTTGAGCCTGTAAAATAGTGATGACTTTAATGTAAACAAGTGTACCACAAGTTAGCCTAAAGGAAAAAAAGTGTTTGTTCACTGCCTGCTTGTTGAAGCTACAGTGTTCGATCTTACATGGCTATTGGCTTGACCCTTGACATTGTGCTAAACCCCAAAGCACCATCTTCTACTGACATACAGCAATGTGTGATGCTGTGCGAATGTGAGCATGCAATGGAGAAACACTTTACTTGCATTTTATCTTCTGAAGCAAACATGCAACCAGCCCTGTTATCTTGCTTAGAGGTTGTTTGGTTGGTTTGCAGCTTTGCCTCGCAAAAGTATTCATGCCAGTTGAGCGCTTTTCATTTTCTCACGTGACAATGAAAATTATAAATGTGAATGTTTTTATTGGGATTTATTTCTAAGACTTACAAAAGGTAGCGCAAAATTGCAAAGTGGAAGGAATATATTTCAAGTTTATCAAAATGTTTCACAAATAAAAGTCTGAAAATCGTGTCTTTCATGAGAATTAAGTCTTTTATATCTACATAAAATACAGTTCAAACAATTACTTCATCAAGCTGTTGCGACTCTTTTCTTTGGATGGGATAATTGGACAGAATTAATGCTAACTTGAATGGACAAAATGTTAAAAAAAATATATTTTATAGTCAGCAAAAAAATTTGAGAATTGGTCAGAGGTGCCCACGGCCCAGTCAAAGTCCAGATCAAAATCCAGATACATAGAAAAACTGCTGCCAGGAAACACTCTTCATTCAGTCTGACTGAACTTATTTGGCAGAGAAAAATGGTCCAACGCCACCAAAGACTTGCTGCTGTAAGTTTGCTGAAAGGAGGTTCTAAGTATCAATTCAGTTGAATACAAATAAAAAGCGATTGTAATGTGCTAAAATGTAAAAAAGATCTGGGGTTGTTAATACTTTCACAAAACCTGAGAGTGTTCCCCAATTTGGTGTTAAGTATTTAACAGTTTCTATTAAAATTAAAATGTGTTAACTGATTCAGCACAGTCTTCTGTTTTGGCTTTTTACTACATTGGTGGTTAGTCAGATACGTGCCATTGTGTATTTTTTCTTTTTTGTATTGTAAGAAATGCTTGCCACTTTTCAAGCTGACATCTTTCTTACAAAGTGTGTTGTGTTTGCAAAAGGCACAGATCAGTACCCGCTTCCTGTGGCGTTAATCTCCACATCATAGTGTGGAGATGGCGGTACGTCTGTGAAGACATGCATCTCTGGTAAGACAGACACCTATTTAAAGAGAGAATTGAATGAGAAACTTCACTGCGGATGTTTTTATCATGTTTATTTTCACTCTGACTCTTCAGACAAGAAGCCAACAGAAGTAAACATGCATTGACTAGTATACTAGAAATATGAATATGCTGCAAGTCTCCATTTCTTCCTGTTTTCTTTAGGTTTTGCTTCAAGAAGTGTCCTTTCTTGTAATTTAAATTGATCAGAATAAAAATACCTTTGCAGCATGTAATATGGTTCATATCTTGTATTTAGATACACAAGACCATTTTTGTCTGAATCAAACTATACATTATATGTTTGAGCTCAATTAGGATTGGCATATTTTTGTGTTTGCTAATGCCAGAGATGTTTTTGAATTTTTTTTGCAACGTTCTCCAAATTTTGTTTACTATGCAGCTATTTTGATACACAAAACTAACCTAAAGCTAACCTATTTAGCATCTGGATATGACATAGTGTTGGGTTGTGAGGAAGACACTTTTTATATAGTCAAGTAAGTGTAAATTCTAGGCTAAAAGGTTGTGTTAGTAAGTTCAAATATCTGGATTCAACTGTAATTTAGAAATAACGTCATTTTATATGCAAATAATTCACTCCCGATGCGGTTTTAGAAATCAGTCATAATCAACAAAATGTGACTTTTTTGGAGCTTTTAAAAAAAAATCTTCAAAAAACAGCAAAATTAAATCAGTTTCTTTAAAAAAAAACAAAAAAACATATTTCCAGAAACAGGCTGGGAGATGAGGTCACTTGTTGAACAAACCCTTAGTAATTCTTTGTTGGCTCTATTTAACACTCAAATTTAAAAGTCGACTTGATGGGAAGAAATCTGGACTCTGTTTAGTAGAAAATAAGCCCCCACAGAGAGTAAGAGTACAAAGAAAGGGTCAAACGCCCACTGTTTAACAAGTTGCAAGGTGCTTTTGATAGTCATCTGACCTTCTTGAGAGCTACATAGTATGTGCAAGAAAGTTTTTGTTGTTCAAGGATCTTTGATCAGACAACAGATTATTTCCATTCCAAGGCTTTGATGATTTTGCTATGTATGTCAAAAAAAATAAATAATTTTCACGACAAGCTGCATTTTGAAACTATCATGCCATGCAACAAGTTGCTAGTGTCCTCATTATTTTTCACTCACCATGTTTATGAAAAGAACTGATTTTCAAAGCCTATATATTATAACACTGTGAATCCCCCTGGTTACAACATTCCTGTGCTAAAACATAGTGGTGGCAACATAATGCTGTCGGCCATTTCGGTTTTGTCAGATGAAGTGAATCACGTGCCAATACATGCAATGGTGCGGACAAAATTCAGGTTGAAAAAACGTTGGCAATACCTGGTGCAGTACATGGAAAGTCCCCATCTTATCTAGCTGAGTTTGAACTCTTTAAGGGGGTTTTGCCATTTCAGCCCACACTTACTCTACAAAGGATAATATCTGTGACATGGTAACAGCCATTTACTGCAGGATGACATAATACCAAGAGCTCAAAGAAAGGGTGCACTGATACATGCGACCGTACTGATTAAATCAAAGAAGAATAAACTGAGATGTGCAAACCTGGTGGAAACAACTCCCAGATACTTGCAGCTTACATTGCAGTGTGAAGCAACTCTACAAACTATTGACTCATGCTGGCTGAAGACAGGTGAACAGACTTTTATCAGTTTTTTTTTATGAAAACATTTGGAAAATGTGTATTGTTTTCCTTTCACTTGACAATTATGTTCTACCCTGTGAAGGTCTGCAACATAAAATCACAAAAATATACACTAAAGTTTGTGGTTGTTCAGTAAAGTCTGGTTTATGCAAAAGCTGTGCAGCTGTTTGTTAATCTCTTCCTTAGTGGAAAAACTAGTATTTGACTTCAGAATGATAAAATAGTGATTGGCCCATTCACAATTGCAGTTGCATTTATCTTCAAAATGACTGCGCATCATTTCACCATGTGTTTGGCCACATCACACGCCAATTGAAAAAGAACACAAACCATACAACTGTTGCCAAAAGCAAAACTTTCTTAGACATGAATCACTGAGGTAAGCAACTCAATGTTAATCTGTATTAGATACTAGATAAAAAAAATTTGGTTTTATTTGCTGGGGTTCATTCTTAATCATATTACATGTGTATGTCTTCCTATAAAACTATGTTTCAGTAACAGATTGATTATTTCCACAATGACTTTTGTATGCAAGTGATAGTCGCCTCTTTTCTTATCTGCTGTTTCAGTCTCTCACCAAAAATGAAGAAGCTTGCTTTCCTGGAACAATGATGCTTTCTCTGATTTGTTTTTTCAAATGTTTCCAGTTTTATCTTTCTTAATGGTTCTAGTTTGCATTGCAATTGCTTTAGAGCTGCAAGTCAATGGTGTGGCATTGCTTTGTGGTAACTATAAAGCCAGACATTGCGATGTTGAACTGACAATAAAAGCCCATTTGTTGTTGATCAAAAATTAAATAAGAACTATTGTGGGAAGTTTACCACTCACTTCTGTGTTTAAGCCATGAAATATCCAGTAATAATCACAGACTTAATGGAGTATCGTGAGAGCTTATTTATTTCTAGCTGAAGAAAAATCACCAGAGAGAGAACCATAATGGCAAGAAGAAAATGTTAATCATAAAAAAAGCATAAAATCACACACAAATCATGTCCCCACACAGACCCATAAAGCCTGAGCACATATATACACTGATCTGACCTGTCGGGAATCATTAGATAAGAATCATCTGTTTTCTACATTTAAAATTCTTCTTTAATGGCAAAAACAGGCTATCTAACTTTCCCTGTAAAGTGGGCCAGACCAGTCTAAAGATACACTGTGTATTGTTCTCACCCTCTTCCTCTTCATCCACATTCTGTTGATCTACTCTCACGATTAAAATACCTTCAAATACCTGCTTCTTCTTTCCCTTACTCACTGCCAAATACTCAGAATACCAATGTCATTTCCCATCTGCTGGGACCAATCTAGTAAAGGCTTCCTGCATAAAGGGAATGGGGCAATGAAAAACTTGGCGACAGTACAAACCATTCATGGTGCAAGTATTCCTATTTTGCACAAACAGATGAGAGAAGATCTTTTTCATGTGTCCTAAATGTCTTTTATAAGAAGCTTTCATTGAATATCAAAACAGAGGTGATCTCTGAATAAGTGTAAATGTCTGGCCTGAATCAAATCGTGCATATATATGAATTAGACACTGACAATACACATTGGATGGGTAAGGTACCTCTTTAATGAACAAAAATAATTCATAAACACAGTCCTATTTCAAAGTCACACTCAAGCAGACTTTTTGGCAGACAGTCAAAACCATATAGCCTCACCCTAGCCATGACCTTTACCTAAATCCAATGTCAACCCAACTTTACATCATGTCTCTCTGTAAGAGTTAAAATGTTTTTTTTGCCTTTGTTTACTGAAAAAGTTTAAACCAGTTCAATCCACTACAACTGCAAGAAAAAGCAACACTAATGCGCCCATACAACTTTTCATCGGTCTGTGAACTTCATAAAGGGCTACACAAGTACAGCCCATTCACCATATATCGGACTCCTAATTTTCCCCACCACAAAAAGGTCTAGTATATTTGTCGTATGTTGCTTTCTCACTTCAGTGAAAACCTACACAGCAGCTTTTTCATCTGCCTGTTTTTCTTTCCACACCATTTGACCAGTCCACTCGTATTTCAAAGGCGCTCCCTATGGGCAGAACACTAGATCTTTGTGCTGAGACGGACCGATGAGGAGACATTGAGCGCTGAAGTTCTGTTAAGGTTTCCACGTTTTCAGAAATGCACATGTGAGGTTCATCTGGTTTCCTTTGACCCTGTCAATCTTAATGTTCACTATGTCATATGTCAACAAAAAAGATCTTTATGATTGAGTATTGCTCAATAGGTAGAGAAAGGTATATATTCCCACACTATGACAACTTTGACAATAAAGCTTTACATGTCTTGCAATATTAATAGATCCTGTCAAAAAGCTGATAAAAACAAAGAAAATACATGAGATACTTTCAGTCACAACTTATACCCATGTAAATTAGAATTCCAGAATGGGTTGATTTGAAATCTCTAAAAGAGTTTAACATATACTTTACTTTAAAGGTTCACTCAAAGAAGAATGTTAAGGGTATCTGTTTTATGCACATTGCACTTACAGAGACTTTCTGTAGCTTTTTGGGGCGAGATTTGTGGCAGCACATGACCTTATAAAGAAATCCAGGACACGATGACAACAACTTATCTCATAAATCTTAAGCGACTGCTGAAGTTTTCTGAAAAGTCTGCCGTGCTCTTAATTCACTAGCAAAAGTTATACTCTTACTTATGTTAACCTTTTTATTTAAAACTTTTTCTGGTGAGTACCAAGAGCTGAGGAAGAATAGGGTAAATTGTGTCTTGAAGTACTGTACTCTGAAATAATATTTGTGTCCTTAAAAAATTATCTGTAATAACATCAGTCACTTGAGTATAACAGAACAGAAATAATCTGTAAGAAAACAGTTGCTTTTCACAGTTCCTTCGTTTGCTACATAATGTTCTCACTACTGCCATCGACTTCAGATGAGCATATGTCACTGGTGGAAGCATATTATTTTGTAAAACTCCACAGAACATTGCTTGATTTTAATTTCCCCCCCAACAAATTCCTCCCATATGGATAAAGTTTTTTCTTTCTGTTCTGAGCCTGCAAGGGCCTCTTTCAATCAGTTAGAAAATCAAACACAAGTTTTTATTTAGCTAAACCATTCTTTGGTGTTTTTTGGGACCAAAACCAGCATCAGTCATCAGAGCACGTTTCAAGCTGCTTGCCCCACATCGCTCCTGAGGGATTTTAATTTGGATCACACTAAAAGAAGAGCATACAAGTGAGTTAGCAATCTAAAGTAACAGGAAATTAAGCTGTTACTTTAGTTTTTTGTTAAATTTCTGCTGTACAAAAAGTCTGGTAATTCAAGATGCTCTTCTTCTTCTTAAGCAGAGAGAGTTAGACAGCTCACTGCAAAGAAACAAGTAATTGTAATGAAACATAAGGTCATTCACCAATCACCACTTGATTTGTTGCATTTCCTCACTTTTAATAGGCTGACTTTAAAGGACCGCGCGGAGGAGCTTGAGACACTGAATCTTTGTGGCCATATCACTTTCCGACAAAAATGTGGCCTGTTTTGATGGAATTCCTGTCTTCTTATTATACTGCTTTAAATGTGATACATTTAAATATGAATTCCATCTCCACAGTGGAGACACGGCATATGTTTTTTGAATTGAAAAGATTCAAGCAGAACAAAAAATATCCACAGCACTGACATAACTTATGCCATTCAAAGCTCAGTCGAATGCTTTCTTTTTTTTTTTTTTTTCTCCTTTCTTTAATGCCCTTGTTAAGGACCATGTTATGACTGAAAGCTGACCATTATGGATGTGGAAGTCTATGTTATATTTAACATAACTCTCATATATGAGAGAAATTGAAAAAGAGAACTTACAGAAATAAGCACTATTGGAGTATTTGGAGTCTTAGCATGAGGAAAACTGTGGTGTCTTACTAATAGAGAAAACCACCACTAAGTAGTACATAAGTGAAGCACTGTGCATCACATCTTTACTGATATCTGTCAAAGAAAAGTGAACAGAATGGATTAAATTCAGATCACAAGGGATTTAATCAAAAATCTCATACCACAGGTCAGTCACACATGCTATGGTGGTAATGTGAACTTTCTTAGAAACTTTTTTTAATTCTAATGTTTTAATCATGGGTACACAAATATGTTAAATTCCTAAATCTGCCCCTGGAAAAGGTATGAAAGTACAAACAGTAAATAATTATGTTATGCATGCATTACTGATGTGTGAATATTTATCTTTTCTTTATTATTATTCTTAAGTGTTGGTTTCAGTGAATCAAATGTGTACAATAGCTGCATTACCTGGAGCTTTGAAGTTTTGACTTCTTTTTTGATTTTCTATTTTTTTTCTTTTTTTTTTAAATGTAAAGAAAAGGAAATCAAATATCCTAAAGATGATATAAATGAAAACCAAAATAATCACATAAACCCTTATAAAAGGAGTCATTGCCAGTTGGAATTATTGACTCGTTTGATGCCATTTATTGGAATTTATGATTGATGATGAATTATACGACTTCCAGCCTAACAATTAAAATATTTAACAAAATCCAGCCTCAGTAATGCACTGGAAAGAAAGACTTACACAGCCATAAAAGCCTGGCACCTCTTCCTGGTGATCACTACTTTGGTCACTCACTGCTGATAGGTGACATCCAATTCTTAACCAATATTTGTTGCCAGAGTGTTTGTGCTGGTCACACTGGAACTACATAAGTAGTTAGGGTCAGCACTGCAGTCAGGGCATTTTATTTTCTCCACTCCCAAAATTCGGTAGTGGAGAAAACTTGGAGGATTCAGTCTAGTTCCAAAGAACAGACATACAACATTACCACTGGTTTTAGAAGCTAATAAATAAATCAAAGTGAATCAAATGAATGAATGAATCAAAGTGGCAACATTTACCACTAGACCCAGTATTCTCAATCACTAGTGGCGCTGGCTCCCACTTTTACTGTGGTCCCAACAGCACATCTTCTGTTGCTCTAAGCTGGCAAGAATGCCATAACAAAGTTAAATGAACCTTTTCATAGCCTCTAAGCCAGGGGTGTCAAACTCCAGTCCTCAAGGGCCGGTGTCCTGCAGTGTTTAGATGTGCCACAGGTACAAAACCGCTGGA
>CAEFZY010037904.1:0-12155 GCA_903066815.1 Brachyrhaphis roseni
CTGCTGCTTTAAAAGTTCTTAGGCATGCAGCAAACAGGAGGCTTCTCCCTCTCTCTCCTCAGATCCCCGTTTGGTTTGTATCTTATGTTTGGGTTTTTGTTAGGACGAGCTGGTGATAAATTTGTACTTACCAATTACCAACTAATGCAAGCATTAGGTAATAGCTACCTGTAGCCTCAACCACCTCGAGTCACAGAATGCCATGAAGCTGCCTCAAATGTTTGCCTGACAGAAAAGTCCCACAGGAAAAAGAAAACTACATGGAATATATGAGATTAAATACTCCTGCCACAACAACATTTAGGACCTGAGATTAATATATTTCAGGCCAGCTTACATTTTATTTGATGCATTTAAGACATTTTAAATTTCATAAACATGAATTTAATACTTTTTAGGAAATGAGGATGAGAACCAGTGCTTGATGGTGCCATTTAGGACATGTTACTGTGGTATACTGTTTCTGCTAAAAGTCAGTCATCAGACTGTCAACAGTCTTCAGTCAGAGGATCCTTTAAATTTGTTGCAAGACTGACTGCTACCAGATATTATTCCTGTCAACAAAATCACCATCCACGACTCTGAAGATAGAGTCGTGGATGGTGATCCACAAATCAAATGTCACAGTGATTCGTGACATTTCATTTCTGTTTTGGCATAAATAAAGCATTTTTTAATTGAACTAAATTGAATGTAATAGTTTTAGGCACTGTATACCGTCAGCCATTTTGGGACTATCTGCATTTTAAAAGAGGAAATTAGATTAAATATTTACAGCAGGGACAATGTGCAGCTGAAACCAATAATTTTTAACTGTGTCAGGGTATAAATTATGTAAAAATATGTGGATTAAATCCCGGTAAGGAAGGCCTGTATGTATCCAGTTCTTATCCAATTGGGGGAATAATAATAAAAAAAAGAATAAAATGCATGTTAGTTAAAACACAAACAAGCACAGCACATTAATTATGGGTACACAGACAGTTTCTTGAAAAGTAGGTCTTACAAATAAAAAATTATTTGTGTTTTCTCGTTCTTGCTGAGCTCCGGGTGTTGTTCTGTTCACTGTGTTTTCTTTGTTCTCAGAAACTTGCTACAAATGACACTGAGGGTTGTTTCAGTGCGTCTGTCAGTCTGGGGAGGAGCAGAGAGCTGCAGTGTGCCTGGGGTCATGTTCAGGAGATAAACACAGGACATTAGCTTCAGGCTGGATGAGCCCCCGGGGCAACATGAACTAATCCGCTGTAATAGACCGAGCCCATTCACCCATTACAGCCGGGGCGTCCAGCGGCGGTCACTTCCTCTTACATTCAGCCAATCAGTGATGCTCGTTTTGAGTTTAACAGAGAGTTTTAGGAAGGAGGTGGTGAAACCCCTACGGCAAAGATTACACATCGATGTATTCCTCTGGTTACACTTAAATAACTGGACCTTGACTAGAAAACTAAGAAATCTGTTGTGAAATTTTTATCAGGGGAGAATCTTTACCTTGTTATGGTCTTTCAGGGTCCTTCCTTTTGACTTAGGAAACGTAAGTGCCAGAATTACAAATAATTATTCATATAATCTGATTTGGGAAAATTAAATACAACACCCATCCTTCCTGAAGTATTCATCACTTTTGAAATATTGTACTTGAGTGGGTTTTATCTGGAATTTCTGTGGCGGACCAAAACAAAGAGGATCATATCTGAGGACCGGAAGGAAACGGAGACAGTGAACCAAAGATTATGTAACCACCCATGAAACAGATAAAACTTTCAAATACTTGAAATCCTTTTGAAAAATGCTTATAAAACTGTCTATTTTAATAGCTTAAGCACCTTTATACTTTAATACACACAGTGGAAGTCATCTTAGCGCTACAGCAGTCTGTATCCCGCTATTGGGGGTTCAGCCAATCAGGGTCAAGGGAAATGGATGGAGCTCTTGAATTGGCTGCAAACACCAGCCAATACTGTGTCAAGCAACAATTTCATCTTCCCAAACTGTATTTTCCTTCCAATATTTTAGATCTGAAATATGAGAACATCTGAGAGCAGCAGGAATACTTAAAAAATGACAGTGACGAACATAAAAGCACAGCTGTAATATCCTACCGTAGGAACAAACTGCAATGCAAGGTTATTTTATTTATTTTATTTTTTTTGTGAGTGCCGCAGTGACCGTAAATGCACCAGCAGTGACTGGCAATATTTCCCCTGGAAGGAGAGAGTCTGAACATTTCCACATGCATCACGGCGAAGAGCCCAGAGCGCTCTGATAAACCTGCAACAGCCTGATTACCTGCCCACAACAAATCCCTCTTTGGGCCAAGGACACTTTCCAGATTTGTATTCATCAACAAACTTCACCCCCCCTCCCAGAGTCAATCTCCCCAGTCCGCACTAATCAGGATCTTCAGAACAGCGCTGGAGACTATTAAGCAAAGAATCAGCACAGCAGAGCTGCTCCATTTCCGAGAGTACGCCTGGTGAGGCACCGATGGAGCCATCACCTCTGCCGGCTGTTAATTCACTCCCTTTCACGCTGCCTCTACTCGTCTTCCTCTAAGTCTCTGTTTCGGTTTGTCTTCCTGTCTTTCTCTTGCTAACTTCTCAGTGGTTTGCTCCTGCCAGTGTCGATTCTCTTGAACTTACCCCGAGTCGTTCTATGATATTTAATCTAGATTGCGCTCCCTCTGCTCAGAGTTTGTGGTTGTATTAATCAGGGACGCATGGAACTGCTCCAAAAGCTCCGGGCCCATTACTGAAGCAATTAATAATTGATCAAGTTACCCCGACCCACAGACACAAGACAGCATAGCTACAGATAAACGGGGTGTATGGAGCTTTGTCAGCAACGCAGTGTTGCCTTTCAACCCAGCAGCTGTCAGGTGTAGTGCCGACATAAATGGCAACAAAAGCGACAGTCAAGAAAGTCACATAAAATTGTCACTTTTTTTTATCACAAGAACATTCCAATGTGCAACACCAGAAAGCTTTCAGTGTCATTCAGTTTTACTTTTTGGGGAATAAAAGCAATTCTAAGGCGTCAGATGTCAGTTCTAGTTTCAAATATCAGACTGTTTTCAGGATTAGTCATAAGACTACTCGGTTTAGTGTTTAATGTGCTTTGCTGCTCTGCATAGGATTTTAAAAGTGTAGAAGAAAAAAAACAAAACACAAGCTAATTTACAGATGAGTTTACACACACCAAATAAAAGACATGTAAATGTTTTTTCCCTCACTGTGTAACGCTTGGGTTGTGTTTAAGGGAGGAAAGGAGGTGGCAGATTCATCAGGACGGTCAAAAACTCACAACCACACTGGTACTGGGAATTCTACACTGTTGTCCTTTAATAAACACTCTTCACCAACCCTACTAAGCCTGGTTTAACAGCTGCTGTATTATCAAACATGAAAATGAGCAGAGTCCAAACAGCCCATAACGTTACTAAAAGATGGAGAGCTAACATGTTCGTCTCAGTCCATGTATGGATGTAACATCTGAATTCACTTAATTTGATAAATTAGAATTACCAAAATTATTATTTTTTGCTAAATGCTAGAAAACATAGCAGCATTTGGCTAAAAATGAATGAGCGGAGTTTGATCCTTTCGTAGTTCTAAGAGCAGTTGTTTGGATCCCGCCAGAGCTTTTTACCATGCGTGGTTCTGGCGGGTCAACGGTTTATGAGCTTCTTGGATGTTTCCTGAACTGGAGAGCTGACGGGTCACCCGTTGGCTGACATCTAAGCGTCGCGCTAAGACTTTGAGTTAAACAATTTAATCTAGTTGAAATGTTCCCCAAAAGAGTAGAAATTAAGAAAACATTGTTGCTTCACCTCCTCCTCTTCTAGACATCCGACACCACCTGAACCTGCGATCAACGTCCTCCTCTTTCCCTGTATCACACGAGTAGGCTTCACTTTCTTGTCTTTAATAATTAGAATGGTTTGTAAAAGAAAAATAAAAAAGGGCATCTTTTGTGGTTTATGTTTGTGCTGGTTTTCTGCGACATGCAGAAACCTGACCTGCATGTGGTCTTGCAGGTCAGGTGCAGTGATAGTTTTGTGCTACTCTCCGATCTGTCAGACCTTTATTTTTTCGACATCTGCTGATTTCAGCCAACGAGTGCCACGTCAGCTTTTCACCACAAAAAAAGTTAATAAACCAGCGACCTCACCAGAACCACACACACGGTAAAAAGCTCAGGTGGGATCTTAGAACTACTGGAGGATCAAACTCTGCTCATTCATTTTTAGCTTACAGAAAAAGTGCCAACTTGCCAAATAAACACAGCAAACTGCACAACTCCACAGACTCACACTGATGTGCGCAACAAGATGTTTTGACACAATAGAACTTTTTTTCTCCACAATTTTGTCAGTGGTAAAGAGTTTTGGATAATAAAAAGTACAATAACTTTTCTTTTCTTCTTTTTATTCGAAGGAAAAATCTCAATGTGCTCACAGCCGCACAGCTGCAGCTGCTACTGCAACAATCCATACTGTCAGTCACATGTGGGCAATTTAGAATCACACAGCAGAGCTCCAAAAGGGAATCAAATTTAAAACTCTGTGAACTTCTGATCACATAATAACAATTAACCATAGCTGCCATGGTAAATCATTACTGATAATTATTGTGAATATTTCCTAACATTAATATGATCAGGCAACTTGTAATCAAATATGTATTATTGTTATAAAGGCTGATCCAAAAGAAATGTATAGCTGTATCAAACAAGCAGCCCTTCGTGTTGCTCTGTACCCATGAAGTAGCTCCCAGTCTCAAAGAGGTTGGTGTCACCCTATAGACTCTGGGACAGGGGTGCTTTAAGTTGGTCCTGGAAGGCCGACATCCTGCAGGTTCCAGTTCTCTCTCTGGTGGTAGTAACAACCTTTTCACCATGTCAATGTTCTTTTTAGGCCTTCTAACGAGTCATCATTGGATCCAGATGTGTAAACCAGGGAGAAAACTAAAACCTGCAGGACGCCGGCCCTCCAGGACCCACTTTGGGAAACGCCTGCTCTAGGGTGACACCAACACTGTGGGGATCAGACTGCCCACAGCTGGCAGGTTTCTGCTCTTCAAATGTTTACACAGAGAAAGCACCTGAACTGGTTTAAAATGTTACAACATTCAATGAGATCTAAACTCATGTGCTACAACCTTTTTCAAGAGTGTTAAACAGTCTACACTGGAAGAAAGCATAAAAAATGTATTCAGTGTGTGAAAGTAAGGAACAATACTTAATACTGTTGTGTGTAATGGTATATTACATAGTCTGTGTCTGTGTGCGATAGGCCATTTCTTAGATGGCAAAAAAATGTATTATATAGTAAATATAAAATAGCAATAAAATGTAAAATAGTAAATCAACAAGAAATGCAGATAAACTATTTTAACCATAATTTATCTGAGTTAAAGTGAATATTTTACACAAATTCACTTTTATACAAAAATATACGGTGCCCTTTAAACTGGAACCCTTCGTTGTTACTGAAATCCTCTGTTATAAAGTAGTAGTAGGTAAAGATCAGCAGGTGATCCTACAGATGCAAGTTCTCAGTATCACTAAGAAATCTGTTTAAAAGCAGACAATCCACACACAGACACACAAGTGGTCTTACTTTTAAGGTTTTCTCTCATCCATCAGCGGCGGTAACACAGCGTCGACCTCTGACAGTGTTTGTATAACAAACCCTGATCAACTGGGTGACGACGGAAGCAGTGATGGTGCTGTGACCCCTGACCTGCCAGACACACTCCAGATAACACCACTAACCCTGCAGAACGCATCTCGTCTGTGGATAGAAGAAATGCAAACTGGGTAAGGGGTTAGAGTTAGGTTATGAAATATGCGGCTATTTCATAAGTTCCTTATTAGTCCATTTTTTTATTCATTTTCTACTTTTGTTACAATTGCCCTGCTTTAAAACACATTCACAAACCACATAGATGGCCACTAGGTTAGGCTGTTAGCTTTCAACATTTCACAGAGCAAAGTTCAATGAATCGTATGAAAACAGAAAGCTGGTCATCAATTTAAACTCAAGATTTCTCTCTCTCCCTCCCCCCCTCCGTCTCTCCCTGTGATTTTTGTAAGTTTTTTTTATTCATAATTTTTATTAAAAATCCTTCATCTACAAACTGCCTCTTCCATTCTGCCTTTGGGTTCACAATCCTACAACATATCATGACATAAATATTTGGCTTCAAGCTTAATATTTAGTTACTAAGCAAAATGTGTATTTTAAAAAAATATTTAGCTAGATCAGAACTAAATATTTGGCTTGGAGCTAAATAATTAGCCTGCAAACAAAACATTTGGCATGCTAACTAAAGTTTTGTTTACAAGCTAATTATTTAGCTTCAAACTTAATCTTTAGTCACCAAACTAAATATATAGTTTGAAACTAAACATTTAGCTAGCTTAGAGCAAAATATTTGGTATGGAGATATTTAAATGTCTTACTTTAGAATGAAACTGACATTTCAATAAACAGCATGGTGAAATGATGGCATTGAAAAACAAACCTCCATTTTTTTCTTGTACTACAGGCTAAGGTACTAACATTCTTGCTGTAAATTTGTAATTTTACATAGCACTTTACTTAATTTTGTTGACAATATCAAAATTATTTAATTGACGACCCTTTTTTCACGACAATAAAGAGAGAATGACAAAAATTACATCTGCTAAAATGGCCTAGTTAAAGTCCAGAAGTAGACCAAGTGGAAGACAGCTCCACATCTGGACTTTGACTAGGCCATTTCAGCATATGTAATTTTTGTCATTGTCTCGTTGATGTCGAGATGGATGTGGATCATCAGACCCAGCAGTCTGAATGAGTTCAAGCCATTTCACAAAGAATATGTGAAATATTTGGTCTTTAGATGTGAAATGTGCCAGAGAGAACTAAAAGATAACACAGAAAAGTGCTGACTCATGGGGGCTGAAAACATTCCACACTACATAAAAAGACTTGTTTCCTTTCTTTCACTTCACTAGTATGTACTACTTTGGTTGGTTCATCACTTGCAATAAAATTAAAGCAGAGAGGTTTGTGGTTTCAGAAAATGTGAAAAAACATTCAATAGGTGTGAATACTTTTGTGAAAACTGACATAGTTTCCTAAAATGTTTTTAACTCCTGATTAATACAGACATTATTTTCTGTAATTTTAAAAAATACTGAGCAAATCTAGTTTAGGAATATTAAATGTGGGCATCTAGCATGGCTTCATTGACGTGATTTAAATCTCAGTCCTGCGGTGTAGTCCCCCGAACGCAAAATGAAAAAGGAGATTCATAAAAATACATCTTGTTTTGTACTTTATGGGCCTCAGAGAAGTAATAATCTGCCTCGCAGACATGCTCTCTTCCCTCTGCGGAAAACCACCGCTCCTCTAGATGTTTACTTTTTACCCGTAATCCGAATTACCAGAGGAGCAACTCATTCCCTCTCTCAGCATTTCAACCAAAAATTCCATCTTCTGGACACAGTCCAGATGTCAGAGCCCTCTCCTGTGAAAAAGTGGGGGTATTCCCAGGTTGTAAAGATGATGGAGAAGATAAACAACACAGAAGGGGAAACAGAGAGAGAGAGCCAGCGGGAGAGTGCAGAGTCCCTGGTTGTTTTGCTTGAGCGGCCATTCATCAGGTGTTGGAGTCGTTGGGTAATCCATTTCTCGATTCTTTTAGCCATGTCGTTGAGATATGGCCTGGCAAACCTGTAGGCAAAAGGAAATGGGCTGTCTGTCTGTTTCCTCCAGAGAGAGGGATTTATTTCCTTCACCGTCAGGCTCAGAGCAGATCCAACCAAACAAACAAGGCTGGAAACAAATAATTCTAAATATTGATTCTACATTTGAATCAATATTTGAATATGACTCGGAAAGTTCAGCAAGATTGGGTAAAACGAAAGTCTCCAAGTGGAAAAAAAAATTTAAATCAGCAAATTGCCAGAACGACTTTGAGAGTTCCTGATGATGACCCTTTAACCCCTGCTGCATCAATACCAACAGAGGCTGAGGTTCATTTTTATACATCTGATGAGGCTGAAAAGAGTTTGAACCTCATCCTCAGGACTTTTATTGCATCTTTTTCTCTTACTTATGTTTGTTTATAGATGTTAAAAATAATCTAAGAGTTTTATTAAATAAAATGTGATATTCTGAAATGTTTACAATGTAAAAAATGAACCAGTTGGAACTTTGTCCCTAAATTCCAATCTCTTAACACTCACTTGAGACAACAAAAATTTCTCTTTAAGACTTACAATATAACAATATAGAAGAATAGAATTTAAAATTCATAATTCACAGGTTTTACTGTGGAACATAAAGTTTACCTGTTCCATTGGTGAACAGTTCATATCTAAACTGTCTGAAGGAAAATGCAGCTGGGGATGTTGAATGCTAGCTAGCATTTGCAAAGCAACCAATCCAGGGTCACCCTTTAATTTCCATTAAGCTGATTAGCTGTATGCCCAAGAGCAGAGATAACGTAAACTGTAGCTTCTGTGGAAGTGGCAGACATTTTACACTATGTGTAATAAAATAGGCCATTCTAAGCATTTTTAGGTCTCAAGTATTTGCATATTTTAGATATGTGCAGGCGGCTGTCATTCCAAACTTTGTTTACCTTGATAAGAGTAACAAAGAACGTAACCACCTGGAAGATATTAATAAGTTTCACCTGATGGTCTAGCAAAATGAGAAAAGTTGTTAAAACTCTTAACTAATTGCTGCCCTAAAAGCTTCCACTTAAATAATATGTTTCCCAGGACTATTCGTTAAGCAAGAGCAGCTCTTGCTTCTTACCTGACATGCTGTCCAGCAGTAAAATATGATTTCGGCTGATCTGAATGGTGGAACTGTGTCTACTCTCTGGGATTGGTCTCGATAACCTCGTGGGAGTTGTTAGGGAGGGACTGGAGGTGGAAGTGGCAGGAAGTGGAGTCAGTGACAACTACATGTTCACCTGCTGAGTGTCTGATGTGTTAGAGTGGCCTGATGAACACGATGGCTGCTGGGAACAAAAGTGGCAGTCTGCGGGAAAGCCTGGAGCTGAAAGGACGGTGACTACAGGGAACTGCTAAGGTTCTTTTTCTGAGAGAAGCATGAGGAGAAAAGGAAAAAAAAAACAACTAAAATTTCAATAGGTCATGAAATGAGGGAAAAAAAAGCACAAAACTAGTATTTGAACTTCGTTTATCTGCTGTTTTTTTAGCTCTAGATTCAATGCACCTCAGAAGCCCCATCACACCCATTTTGCTTCCAACTGTTTAGGCACGAGTGTGAATCAAAGTTAACTTTTATTATCAAGGTTAGCTCTAATAATCCCTCCTAGAAAAAAAGAAACTATTTGAGAAAGAAACTGCTTTATTTATTCTATTCAAACAGACAATGTTGGAGTGGAGAATTAATTCTCTTTTAACCGCTGCCAGCGCAATATGGCTCAACCGACATCCATATTAAAGACCCAAGTGCATTAATTAAAATGTGAGGCAACCAGTGCACTCAAATGCAATTCCAGCACACAAAAGAAATTATTCATTTGGCCTAAAATAACCATTAAATAGTGCATATCTGGTTACATAAGTAGGAGTTGGGTTTTTTCTGTGTAATTTACTTTCTGAATGTCAATTAATCTGAAGGGGTTTCATAGAGAGCAGTTTATTACACCTGAATTTCACCACTGAGAAACAACAAAGGCTATTTCTATTCTCTTTTACTTTTTTTTTTTTCCGTTCAATTATTTTTTATTCAACTGAATTCTGTGATGTTACTATTTAAACTTTGCGACTTTCAGAAAATCTTTGCTAGGGACATGTAGACTACAGTTTTGATAAGAATCTTCAAAGATTTGTTTCATCATTATCAAATATCTAATAAATGCAAAATGACAGTTAATTGCAGTAGCTGCATTTACATTGCGTAAATAATTGCGCAAATTAGAGTTATGAAAATAAATTTGATCAATGAAAACACACCAATTTTGAAAAACACTTTTTGCTGTTCAATAAAAACATTTTGCGCTAGGATGAGGTGTTTTTTTGGTCGTATTTTGCAAAAACTGCAAAGGAAAAGTTTTTTTTTTCTTTTTTGCATCTCAAGTCACCCAATGGAGCTACTGACAGAAAAAACCTTGAAGACAACAGCAAGTACCTGTCTTTTAATGACGTAAGTGCACAAACTTACTCGCATGTGATTTTAATTGTGTGTTTCTGTTTTAATGAAAACACCACAATTGCAATTTTTTTTTATTTGCAGACTTGCAAAATACTGACAAAGTTTAGTGCACATTAGCAATGGAGACACAGCTATTGTTAACCTTCAATTGAAATGCATTTATCGTTGCCGTTCTGAATAGAATTTTTATTTTTAAGTTGTAATTGCTTTTTCTTTTTACAAATTTGTTCTGAATATTGCTTGGTAACAAATGTTCATGAGCTTTGTACATGAATTTTAAAATATTGTACTCAATTCATTAAGTTTCAATAAGTTTAAATATATAAATGTTGGCGCTCATGTGATCTCAGTATTCCACTAATGACTAACAGCTCTCTTCTGTAAAAGAACAATCTAATCTATTTATATTTTACAAGTTCTACCTCACACTCCACACAATTCTATTCAATTTATTCTTGGATTTTAAGACAGCTGTCCTGAACCAAACCTGATTAGTGGTTATGTGAAGACGAGTGAGAACAAAAGACCCCACAAAAATTCAACTTATTCCTACTGAAGGTTGTCTAGCTACTGAATAATGGGTTACACATGATTTCAATGTTGGCCTCATGTTAGTTTAATACATTTGTGTAATAATTTGTATGATTTTGCACTCTTGCTAGACTTCAGTAATGTTACAACCTGGCAAAGATGAGATCACAAATACATCCTTATATGTCAGACAATTGAAAGAGTTTTTTTTTTTTTTTCTTCCTGTGTTAGTAACAACATATTGTGTCGGTAGAAGAACTCCACGAGTTATCGACCAATTATTATGCTTTTTTTTTTTCTCGGTAAGCTAGTAAACATTTCTGACAATAATGTGATTTTTGGCCCTGAGGCGGAAACTCACCAGCGTAGTTTCATGTGTTATCGACCATCTAATTTGGTGGACACGCTTTGACCTTGACACACGTCCAGATCTGGGTCATACAGCTCCACACGCGAGTAGAAACACAGCACATACATGTGTGATAAAGATATCTACTTATAGCTACGGTTTGAACAAATACTTTTTTCCCCCCAGCCTCTTCTATATGATATATACATATAAAAACAGGGCGTTTAGCGGGAAATTACACTAAATTGATCTAAACTGGTAACAACACCAACAGCACCGCAGCAGAGGCTTTTAGTTTCTTCTTGAGTGCTTGGAGTCATCTCTGCCACTGTTTACATGAAGAAAAGACCAAGTGACTGTGGGGAAAAAAATAATCAGCAGGCCACTGAAAGTAAATGATGGCTTTGTAAGTCAAACAACAGTTAAGCCTCAACAGCAGCAGCAGCAGGTAGTTTGGTGTTTACAGATGTAGAGGCTGTAATGACTTCCAGCCGGGGCTGAGAGTGGACCGGAGAACCAAACAGTGGCACTCCAAACGGGAAACATGGGCAAGAAAAACAAAGGTTGAAAAAAATCCTTACGTCAAATTAATTATTTATTATTTTTCCTATACAATGGGTTTTTCTGCTCTCTTCATGCTCTGTGCTGACAAATAGATGGCAACTATGAGTGAACGAGAAAGGTCAATTCATATCTCCACCTATTTCTACCCCCCGTCTATACCTATAAAAAGTTATAAGCATCACAAGTTAAAGACTGAAAGTGAATAATTAAGTGTCAAAAATAAATAAATAAAAAAACAACAGAAAGATATTTAAAAAGTGGAAATGACTGAAATATCAATAAGTATTGCATCAAGTATTTGAATTAACCTAAATGAGCTCAAAATAAATACATGAATATTTGAATAATTTATTCAAATATGTGGTCCTTTTTTGTTCATTTTGAATTCACTAACTATAAATTTTTGTGTTCCTTAGAGCAGGGGTGTCAAACTCCAGTCCTCAAGGGCCGGTGTCCTGCAGTTTTTAGATGTGCCACAGGTACAAAACCGCTGGAATGAAATGGCTTAATTACCTCCTCCTTGTGTAG
>CAEFZY010037905.1:0-23515 GCA_903066815.1 Brachyrhaphis roseni
GTAATCACTCTCCCAGCCCAGGGCGAGTACGTTTCCGGTCTCCTTCACATCCAAACCAAGCTCAGGTAAACTACAAGTAGCTGACAATGAGGGCAAATTGCCAGCTACGGACTTCTCCCTAGCCCAGACAGACAATGACACCTACCATGACACAGTTACTAGTGACATTCCAGGTTTGGCTGATGTAGAGAAGAGATATGTGTCAGTTGTTATTGAGGACACCGTAGTACATGCTTTTCTTGACACTGGGGCGGACGTTTCAGTCATTAGTGAGGACTTTAGAATGGCTACACATGCTCTTTGCAGAAAACCCATTGTAAAACAGAAATGCTTTTCTGCAGACAAACATTTATTTATTTAAGCTTTTAATAATCTGATTGACTCATTATTTCAAACAGAAATAGATTCATTTTATTGTATATTCTGGATAATTAACCTTTTCTGCCTGCTTGTTCATGACATGCTGGATCATAACTGCTTATGCTATTCAGAAGGGAAAAACTTAAAAAACTATTTGGTTTGATTAACTGGCAGAATGTTCTAGTTGCTGTTTAAAACCAGAGCAGATTAAATGTTGGTGAAACTGGGCGGACTGGTCCTTTAGACATTTACTGAATCATTTAGTTTGATATCAGAACCAGAACCAGACTATCTGAAGGTTTCATGATCAGATTCATTCCTGCCGCTTTAGAAGAGTTTAGAAACAAAGTTCGGTTTGGAGAGAACTTCCGGGTCGGTCCGCTTGTCAAAAATGAAATCATGAGAATAGAAATTTAGTTAGTTATCCGATACACTGAGTGTGTGATTCCTCTCACCTTCCCAGCTGTGGGCATTTTTCCTGCAGAGATGATTGATTGATTGATTCCAACCCAAAGTTTCAGCAGCGAAGGAAAAGAAGAGAATCCGTCCAATCAGCGAAACGAGTTGGGACTTTAACCTGCAGCTGTTATCAGGCGGGTCCGGTCGGGTCAGTTCGGGTCTCACTTTCCACGACTCGCTGCAGCAGAAAGAGGAAGTGTTTCGTGTTTTGGAGGAAAATGTTTCAGTCACAATCTGGTGAAAATCATTTAGTTTAAAAGCAGGAAGTCATGAAGCTTTAATCAGATTAAAGCTTCTAGTGAGACTCAGACAACAAAACCAGAATAAAATATATTGTAATAAAGAGTGGAGCTCCGGAGCCGCTGCAGTAAACAGTATCTAACCCTGACTGGGCCATCAGATTATTACAGTCACAACATGATTCCTTAAACAAGCCATTTCATTTAATCTTTATTTTCTCTCAGTGAGGATTAAAGCCCTTATAAAACAATAAATCTTGTTTCCATGTGAAGGATTTTAATGAGTTTTTAGCTTCATTCTTCTCTCCATTGATCAACCTGATGAAGTTTCATTATTTTCAGCTGAGGATTTAATTTACTTTGCTGCTTATCAAGATGAAGAGATGACCTTTGGCTTGAGAGCAAAATGTCTGTAAATGATTTATTTCTGAACCAGGTGAAGGTTTATCTCTGCTTTATGACATCACTGGGCCGGCCCAAGGTAGAAGCAAACCCTGTGACTGCTGAGGAGAAACTGGTTGGAAAAACTTCACAGCTGGAAAATCATCTTCATATATTTATGATTTAAAGATCATTTAGACATTTCTGCAGCTCTCGCTAAAGCTGTGGAAATATTGTTACACATTAACAGAAGTTTTTAATATTAAAGTATAACAGAGTTTTAGGGCAAGACTAAGAAAAAATATGAAAATGAAGTCATAATCTTACTAGAATAAAGTCGTATTTTAGTCATATGAAGAAAAAGTAGAATAAAGTTGTAATGAGTTAAGTGATAAAATTACAAGAATAAAGTCTTACCACAGAAAGTCCAAATAATACAAACAGTTTTATGATAATAAAGCCGTAATAATAAAAGAAACAAATAGTTGAACTCAATAATCAAAGAAATAATCAAAAATGAAAAGAAGAATGTTTAGTGAAGACTTTATCATCGGTTTGACTAATATCATATTTCATCTTTTAGATTATCATCAGACTGTTCACATGATTATCACATCCAAGACAAAACGAGAAATCAGCTTCTAGATTCGTTCTGCAAAAGATCAAACTAGAACTAGAAACATAGAGTCGGTCCAAACAGAATCCAGATCAGCTGCTTTATTTTCTGACATCTGGCAAAAGGATGGAAACTGGACAGACGCTGGACGACGTCACTGAGGAGAAACTCTCAGCACGGCCCGGATGCTGCGGAGACACAAACATCCAGTCAGGACAGATTCACAACATCTGTGGCGTTAATCTGAGCGGCGCTTTGGGTCGGACCAGCGGCCGTCCTTCATCAGCTCCACGGCGTCGTTGATCTGGTCCAGCCTCAGGTTGTGGGAGATGAACTCGTCCACCATCAGCTTCCTGTCCAGGTAAGCTTTGACCATCTGAGGAACGCCGTCCTTCCCTTTAAACCCTGAGGCAGAGGAAGCATCATCAGGTACCGTCCCTTTAAGAACAGGGCCGTGTCCAGACTGAAACACACGGGGGGCCGAGCATGACGAAAAATAACCCAAAGAAATCTGAACCCACATATTTACCTTTAAACCTCCAAACAAAATGATTTATTGTTGCTAAGCGCTAAAAATAATTAGAAAAATTCTGCATTAAATAGTTTCTAATGCAGAAGTTTATTATTATGATTCATTAAAACTGATGATGTCATGGCTTTGGGAGTTTCTGATTGGTTAATGAGTGTCACCTGATGTGAGGAGTGGTTAGCTAATGCTAACGCTAACTCCAGAAGCTGCTGGTTCTGATCGCTGAGGTTCGTTTCTCACCTCCAAACAGAGTTCCCGTCCACTTCCGTCCAGTCATGAGCTGGATGGGTGGGGCGCTGAAGTTCTGCATGTCCGTCCAGCCGACGATCACGCTGACCCCCCAGCCGGGAACGCACGACTCCAAGGCGCTGCGCTGCACGTAAACGCATCCCTCATCAGTCCGCCGGCGTCATTCACACACCGTGAGACCCTGACCTTCACCATGACCTGACCATGACCTCCACGTTCCCGACGCATTCGAAGGAGAAGTCCACTCCGCCGCCGGTCATCTCCTGCAGCAGCTGCTGGATGGGTCTACTGTGGTCGTTGGGGTTCACCACATCAGTGGCTCCCAACACTTTGGCTTTCTCAAACTTCTCCGGGTTGATGTCGACGGCGATGATCCTGCTGGCTCCTGCCGCCCTGCAGCCCATGACCGCAGCCAGGCCCACGGCTCCCAGACCGAACACGGCGCAGCTGGAGCCCGCTTCCACCTGGAGGCCACGGATTAAAGCCGTTGACGGTTTCCCTCTCTAACCTGAGCGGTCTGGACAGTGAGCGTCGTGTTTGGGCACCTTGGCGGTATTGACGGCCGCTCCGTACCCGGTGCAGATGGCGCAGCCGATCAGACAGACTTTGTCCAGCGGCGCGGCCGGGTCGATCTTGGCTGCTGAAATCTCCTTCACCACGGTGAACTCAGAGAAGCTGCTGGTTCCCAGGAACTGCAGCAGCTTCCTGCCCCTGCAGCTGATCCTGGAGCTCTCAAAGCTCCGCTCATCAATTTCACCGGCCGACCTGAACACAGCATATGATCCTTTAGTTTCATATTGATCTATAAACCAATAAAAACACCAATAATATCTGGAAATGACAGGAAGACGAGCGGACACCCGTTGACGCAGAGGTTGGTCTTGGGACTCTTGCAGAGGCGGCATTCCCGACACTGAGGCATGAACAGCGGGATCACCGTGTCTCCTGGATCACAAACATGTCAGATTCAGCAGAGCTAAAGCAGAACCAGGCGGTCCGGCTGGTTCTACTGACCCGGCTGGAACTCTGTGACCCCGGGTCCGATGCTCTCCACCACACCGGCTGCTTCATGGCCAAAAACTGCCGGGAAAACCTTCCGATTCTGACATTTGGACAGGAAGTACAGATCCGACTGACACACTCCTGTTGCCACGATCTGCAGAGAAACCGACTGAATGACTCAACGACGACAGTCAGAGTTCAAAGAGACTCAGATGATTCTAGCTTTATTATTCACATCTGACCTTGATCCGGATCTCCTTCTCCTGAGGCGGCGCCACCTCAACCTCTTCGATCACCAAAGGCTGGTTGAACTCCCAGACTACTGCTGCCTTGCACCTAATGACCTGCAGACGGGCGAAAACCTCTGAACCTCACAGCCGTTAGCAGCATCAGCAGCTAGCTGAACATGCTAACTCCATGCAGAAAGACCCCGGGCCGGGAATCGAACCCAAGGCATCAGTGCTAACAACTGCGCCACTGTGCAGCTTCCTGTAAATATGTAACCTAAAAATACTTCTGCTTAAAAAAGAAGGTAAACTTGTGACCCTGACCTTGAATCTAACCTCACTAATTGTTTTGTTTGCTATTTTTTTGTCCTTTTTTATGTCAGATTTATGATTTGAAGTGATTTCACTAAAGGTGGGTTTAGTTTGTTAACATGAGGTTCGCAGCTGAAGGTGAAGGTCGCTGCTTCTCCTAACGCTGCGGCGCTGCAGCTCCTTCTGGGCAGCCATGAAAAGTTTGTCTTTGCATTTTCCTGAACAGGCGCTGCAACAATTTCAGCTTTATTCACCAGAAGCAAAGTAAAACTGAACTAAATACAAAATTCACACATTTTTGTGCAAAATTCAAGGTTTATTGAAAACTCCCCTCAATAGCAGGTTGGCTCATTTGCCACAAAACTAGATGGAAAATCTAATTTCCAAACATCTAGCGCACTAACAGCAGGAACATGAGACAAGCTCTTACACAACCTGCAGTTTAACGTCGACTCAGCAGTAAACATCATTTCACTGGATGAAGCTTTTAGCTTTTGCAGGATTTCTTACTTTGCTTCTTTAAAAAACATTTTAAACAGTTTGAAATGTTTTATCCAAACATTGCATTATGTAACAAAACAGGGTGAAAACTTTGACCCAGATGTACAAATATTTACTGCAAAATGTAAAACTAGCTGTCAAAATGACTGAGACACTAAATGTGGTCAAACTTTGAGGCGGTGAAACAGCTTACCTCTCCAGCTGTGGCCATCTGTCCTGCTGAAGTTAAAATGTCAGCCTGGGACTTTAACCTGCTCAGGTCCGACCAGATTATCTCGGTTTCATTTTAAGCAAACAGTTTAAAGGTTTTTAGAATCGTTGCCAGAAGTGAATCATTCAGAGCTGGAGGCCTGATCAACACCAGAACAGAGATTTCTTTTCTCTGTTCTCCATAAAACCAACAGGCTGCATCAAACCAGAGAAGATTTGGACAATATTTCCATTTAAAACACTTTGTTTGTCCCTCAAATGAAAGTATTGGATCAGTGTTGCTGTGGTTTTAGTTTTATGTCAGCAGAGAAACAATGTGTAATGGACAATGTGTAACTTGAAGGTGCGTTAAGAACAGTCCAACATCGGCCCAAATACGGTAAGCATCAATGCGTCCAGAGTGATTATTTATTAGACACTTTTTCACTCTAAAATAAAACGAGTTGATTTCAGTTATCAAATTTGAAACCTCTCAAATAAAAGAGCAGAAAATAATCAGATACCAGGAGAGGAGAGCTGCAACTGTGTTGGGATGACCTTTGACCCCATCCAGATGGTGGGAAGCTAAAATAATATCTGATGGACAACATCTGCCCTCCATGCATGAAGTTTTATTCACTTTTCTAAACACAAATATTCATGCATTTTCTGTAGCAGGTTTGGAGTCGACAGCCTCCAGAACCTTGGCGGTTTGACGGCCGCTCCGTACCCGGTGCAGGCGGCGCAGCCGGGTCGATGTTGGCCACAGAAATCTCCTTCACCACGGTGAACTCAGAGGAGCTGCTGGTTCCCAGGAACTGCAGCAGCTGATCCTGGAGCTCAAAGCTCCACATCCTGAATTCATTTCTGCAGCCTAATGAACACATGATGATGCAATGAAGGGAAAACGACGAGCTGACACACGTTGGTCTTTGGACTCTTGCAGAATTCCCGACACTGAGGCACGAACAGCAGGATCACTGTGTCTCCTGGACAATAGAAGATTTAATCTGTGCTCAACACAGTCAGGTTCAGCCTGAGGAACCAGGCGGTCCAGCTGGTTCTACTGACCCGGCTGGAACTCTGTGACCCCGGGTCAGATGCTCTCCACCACACTGGTGGTCGGTCCATGTTTCTGCTCATTTGTCTCTGATTTCTTTTTCATTTTAAAGCCAGATTCGTTTCTGCTGAGGAGCTCTGATGTCTTCCTGGATGTTCCTGCCTTTGTGTTTCAGACGTCAACCTCAGCTGACGGAACAACGAGCTTCCTGTTGCCTTTCAGGTTTCAGGTTCTCTCTGCTGTTTTAGCCGAAATCTGTCTGGTTCAGTCAGCTGCAGCAACTTGTTAACATCAACAGAAAGACTTACTAGCAGACTTAGAGTCATGTAGGTTAATAATGACCTTTTCTAAAAGACAAATAATAATACTAAGACCAGAAAGAATCTTTTGTTACCAAGGAAGGGAAACAGGAGCTCTGTGGATCATTTGTCTGCTGAAGAGTAATGTGATGTTATTTACTTCATATTTTATGCATCTAAAAAGAAAACAATGTGAAAATGATGAAAGTTCTGATAGCAGAACTGATGTGGAATAAATATAGATAAGAAAAAATAATTGACAGAACAAAGAACAACTCTTAGCTTTAACAAATATAACATTCAGGTTAAATGATTTTATTTGCTCCAAATATTTCATGACTCCAGATGTGATCATCAGGCAGGACAGATGAACCGTTGGCTGCATGAACAGCCTGGCGGGCAGAGGGAACATTTTGAAAGCAGCTTTGTTGACTCAAGGAGAAACTCTCAGGACCGTCCGGATGCTGCGGAGCAAAAAGAGAAGAGATGAGAAGAAAAGCTGGAAGGTTTGAACCACGCAAGAGCTTCTGTCTGGTGTTAAATAGAACGAACCACTGGCCGTTCTTCATCAGCTCCACGGCTTCATTGACTTTCTCCAGAGTCATGATGTGAGTGATGAACTCGTCCAGCTTCACCTTCCTGTCCAGGTAGGCTTTCACCATCTGAGGAACTCCGTCCTTACTCTTGAACCCTGAGGCACATGAACCGATCCAGATTCATGAACCGATCCAGATTATTGAACTGATTCAGATTATTGAACCAAACATGAACCGATCCAGATTCATTTAACCTTTCAGTTTCTTAAGGGATCGGGTCATTTGGTCCCCACACCCATCTTGCACCTTTACTTAGGGGTTTGGATCCCAAACACACATCTCATCTTGGTTTGGACCCGGCCGGTATACCTGAAGCCTGACTTGAAGCCAGATCAATGCTTCAGGACTTCTCCTTCTCAGCTTCCTGTGGTCTTCAAACTCTCAGACTGACTCTTCTGGTCTCACCTCCAAACAGAGTGCCCTTCCATGTACGGCCCGCGATGAGCTGAATGGGTCGGGCGGCAAAATCGTGCAGATCTGTCCAGCCGACGAGCACGCTGACACCCCAACCTTTCACACAAGACTCCAGGGCACTGCGCTGCACAGAGGAGCAGAGCACATCAGACATCTTGATTGAGTTTTTAAGCTCGTACCAGATGATCCTCACCATGACTGCAACATTTCCAACACACTCCAGGGAGTAGTCCACTCCTCCATCAGTCATCTCAGCCAGCACCTGGTTGATGGGTCTGCTATGATCTTTGGGGTTCACAAACTCAGTGGCACCAAACACTTTGGCTTTCTCAAACTTCTCTGGGTTGATGTCAACAGCGATGATCCGTTTGGCTCCTGCAAACTTACAGCCCATGACCGCAGCCAGACCCACAGCTCCCAGACCGAACACGGCGCAGGTGGAGCCCGCTTCCACCTGCAGGACGACACGCTCGCATTAGCTTAATGCATAGCGCTTCCATGGCCACATGGCGCCAAGAAAGACTTTCAGGTTCGACCTTAGCGGTGTTGACTGCTGCGCCGAACCCTGTGCAGACCCCACAGCCAAGGAGGCAGACTTTATCCAGAGGGGCAGCCGGGTCGATCTTAGCCACTGCTATCTGGTTAAGAACCGTGAACTCAGAGAAGGTGCTGGTCCCCAAAAACTGCAGCAGCTTCTTCCCCTTACAGCTCAGTCTGGTTTCTTCTAAAGCCATCACATCATAGCGGTCAGCGGCCCTGAGAACAAAAGTGACTGTCTGGCTTTTAAAGTGTAAAAACATTGAAGATCTGATGAATTCATGAATAAAGAAATCCACCTACCATCCTTTGACACACTGGTTGGTCTTTGGGCTTTTACAAAAGCGACACTCTCGACACTGAGAGATGAACAGAGGAATGACCTTGTCCCCTGAATATTAAAGAAGTCATTTTAAACATTGTAATGTAGGACGAAGATGAAATGATGTGACACTTTCTTTGGGCTTGTCTCAACACCATCAGTCAGGATCAGAGGAAACTAATTGCTTCAGGTCGTTGAAGTTTGCCCCTGTTGTCAGGAACATTACGGTTTAATTTTCCAGCTGATTTCAGGTGAAGAATTTTATTGGTTTCTGAGGAGAAAATGCAGTGAGAACATGAACTGATCCAGGTTCAAGCTTTTATTTTATTTTTGACTAATGTGGAGTTGGTCAAGTCAATGCCTGCAAGATGCTCGGGTTCTGTGGGGGCAGCATCACCCTTCCACCACCGTGCTTCACAGTGGGTACAGACCAAGGTCCGGGTTCCCCCACCTTGGTCTGTACTCCTGTCTCATCGGTCCAGAGGACACGCGACTCCAAGAGCAGCAAACGGCTCTCAGAGTTGGGTTTTTGACTCACCTGGCTGAAATTCAGTGACACCGGGCCCAACGCTCTCCACTATGCCGGCTCCCTCATGTCCGAGAACCACCGGGAAGCCATCTTTGTGCATCCCCTCAAACAGGTGGTACAGGTCTGTGTGGCAGACACCTGTGGCCACAATCTGCAAACGGGGAAATCACTCAGCTTAATTTATTACTGAATCTGACAATATTTGGTGAATATAGCAGGCTGAGTTGTTAGCCATGCTAACGTCGGATCTAAGCAGGGCTGCAGATGATGTTCCAGCTGTACACACGGCACCACATGGTTTCTGACCAGTAAAGTGACACCAGCCCCTAAATGGGACCTTATCTGGGATAAGCACATGAGAGACTCCAGGTGGGCCATTCACATGAGGGTGAACGTATGAAAATCCCATTCATGGCACATCTAGAACCCAGCTGAGGATCTGAGTCTACCCGTTTTGTCCTATGGAAGTGATTATGGGATGCCATTAGTTTGTAGATGTGAAACATTCAGATTTTCTGCTGGTGTTTCTCAGCAGCAGGAGCTTAAATGATAAAAACCAGCAGTAGCTGCTGGAGAGCAGCGGTCAGAGAGCCCTGGACAGACTGCCACGCATCACACAGGACAAACAACCTGCACTTTTATGGTCAAACTAGGACTTAGACATTAATGACTTCTTTCTCTTATGACAGGCTAAATAACCCAAATGATTGCTGTTCATTTTTGACAGTTTAACTGAGCAAACGGCACCGACAGGCTCCCTGCTGACCGGTTAACCTGACTGTCGTGTTTGGACTGAGGGAGGAAGCTGGACACACACCTGCAGAAAGAGCCCAAACTGGGATCTGAACCCAGACGACACGATGTTGACTGAACGGTGAGACTCGTGTTTGTGGCTGACTCACCTTGATGCGAACCTCGTTGGCCTGAGGAGGTGCAACCTCAATGTCCTCCATGACCAGGGGCTTGTTGGGCTCCCAGGCCACCGCCGCCTTGCACCTGATGACCTAAAGCACGACTGACATCAGCTGGAATTGCTGCTTCTGCTCTCAAATTGTATCTCAGGAAGGTTCCTGACAAACTGGAACCGAAAGGCTTTCAGGTTCAATTTCAAGCATCTCTGCTGGGTTTGAACAGTTAATGTTTAAGTCTCACTTTCAGGGGAGAAAAAAAACATTTCTGAGAAAATGACAAAGTTCATGTTTCCCTTTTTAGACAATTTAGTTATATTTTATTCTATCATTAGAGTAAAACACAGGGAAAATGAATATTTGTCCTTGTGGATATTTGCTCAACAGCCTTCAACATTCCATTTGACATTTTTGGCCTTTCTCCATTTTTTCCCCTTCGCTCCTTTCTGGCCTCTGGCTGCTTAACGCCTGCCAATATCTGCAGTTGCATAAAACTGTCAGGATAATTTGAAACCAAGTCAAAATACCTCAAGTCACAGATAAGTTTTATTATTTTCTTTTCTCAGCAAATTAGGAAAAAAGTTCAGATTTAAAACCTTCAGCAGTTTGATGGAGATTTGTCGACTTCAGTCGCCGATCAAATGTTTTTACTTTAATGCAAACCATAACCATAAGTCTAACAACACATGAAAAAAGTGCAGATGCATGTAGATGTTCTGTGAAAGTGAAAAGTTCACCTACCTTACCAGCTGTAGCCATTTCTACAGAGTAAAACAGCCAGGAGCTTCGAGGAGCAAACAGTTCGGTTGAAATCCTGCAGCTGAAGCTGAAGTTACGCAACTGTGCAGATGGTGGGAGGTTCTCTGGACGGTTTTCAACATATTGAATCTTTAATACATCACTTATATGAAAGATAAGAGAAGTAAAGTATAATTTTATTTTATAAAATGACAAATGTGCTGCCTCCCAACTGCTTCTCTTTCCACCTGTTCACCTTTGACCCCACATCACTTTTACTATGGAAATAAAGAGTTTAAAACATGTTTCTATTGCTGCAATATTTGAACTTATTTGATCCAGACTGATGACAATCTCTTCCTACTTTAGCCTGAAGTTTACCTGATTTTATCACAATACTGACTTTGTTTCCATCCAGTTGTCCAGTAGATTCTGAGCAAACTTTTAAAATGATGCAAAAAGAACAAAAAGGACAATGTGAATTTGTTTCTATTTTTGTGCCCTTGGTAAGGAACAAACAACTTATCCACCAGTGTTTCCATCTCCTCTTTGGTTCATGGACTCTTTTTGGAAAAGTCAAAAAGCTCCTCAAGTGAGCGTAGAAACTTGAGTTTCCATCCATCTGGTCCAAAGCAATTCTTCAAAATGTTAATAGAAACATGACTGAGGGAGTGGACTTTAAATATAAAGCAAATGTCTGGTCAGTGTGGCTGTGGGCCGGCCCCAGACGGGTTCTGCTTCAGCTGCTGGGTCTCCATGTGGTTCTCAACCTGCGACTCAAACAGGTTTTACCCAGAAGAACCTGCAGGAAAGCCCATCTGGGCCCCATATGTGTAACAGATTTGAGTTTATTTCCCTATTTAATTTATATGCTTCTCGTCAGATTTGGACAGTGGAGCAGTGATTTGGACTGCTGCCTTGCAGCAAGAAGGACAAACATGTGCATTCAGACAAAGAAAGTTTCTGGTCGGTAAAGTATTTCTGATTTTTCAATCGTCATCTTTGTCTGAGCAGCTCAGGAAATGTTTGTGTAGACCAGGATGTCCAGCTGCGGTTCTCAGAGGCTTGGCGTACTTACAGTTAATCTATCAAACGTGCTGTAATCTCATAAAACTGTTTCCAATGTTATTACAGATTAATGTTGAGAATAACGAGGTAGAACAGCTGTAATAAAAAGGCTGCAGGCGTCTCCAGATCTGTATTGTTTTAATGATGTGCTGATTGAACTGAAACAGTGGCAGCTCATATATTAACAGCTTGCAGTGATTCTGGTGGAGCGTCTTAGATGATGAAATGCAAGTCAACAGAAACACATCCAGCGCTCACAACTTCTGGTAAAGACCAAAAATAAAGATGCTTAACATTTCCAAATCTGTAAAAAATGACTTCAAGGCACTAAAATCCACCAGAGAACATCTGGATCTGAACCGAGACGGACAGAACCGAGACGGAGGAAATCGGCACAAACCCCAGAGGTCAACAGTCCAGCACAGTGGCGGAGGAATGATGGTCTGGGCTCGTTCGAACCTGAGCAGCTTGCTGTCGATCATCAACTCGTCTGAGAGTCGGTCGCCTCCGCCCGTCTGCATCTCCTTCAGTTTCCTAACTGAAGCTTCACATTAAGGAAAGAATCCGTCCAACTGGCAAATATGTCAAAATCTGGAACGTAACAGATCAATGACATTTAACATCCTGCTCAACACTGCCCCCTAGTGGCCCTTTGTGATTCTGCGTCCTCTGACATCGTAATCGGACATAATGTTCTGCTCTAGTTCGCTTTTATAATCTGGGAAAGGCCAGATCAGTTGCTGGGATGTAGTGTGTAAACTCCAAGAACTGAAATAAGTTTTCTTTGCTTTTTATCAGAACATCAGATCAGAACCTGATCAGGCTCTGATATGGAACAAGTATCTTCATCCTTCAAAAGCTCAGCACCACCATGAAAAGAAACATCCAGATGTAACTTTAGACCAACCAGATGACAGGAGATATGAACACGTCACTCATCGAGCAAAACAAAGCAACAGGAAACTATTTTGTTAGTCAAAAACATATTTTACAGACAAATGAAGAAGCTCAGCTGGAAAACATCCAGAACTTTCGGCTGAAGAGACCATCAGTAGTGGTTAAACGATAATGTTTCTGTAACGTGAAGCGACGCCTGCCTCACAGAGTCTCATAGAAAACACCGAGTGAGAAGAAGAGGCGCTTCTTTCAAGCCGCTTTAAGGCAAAGTACAGTTAGAGGCCAGGATGTGTCTGGGTGGGTTATGAGCCAGAGACCGCAGGGACTCTCCATCCTCATGGAAAACTTGTGATGCATCTTGACCTGTGACCTCGTGTTAGTCGTCGATGTCCTCGTAGACGCCGTCATCAGAGGGTCGCGCCCCAGACGGCTGGATCCTGTGACGCGAATACTTGAGCTGAAGAAGGTCACCGACCTCGCTGATGGCACTCAGCGCCTGTGGAGACATTTAGGACTAAATGTTTCAGCCGAAATCAGCGAAGCACAGAAACATGTTGCTATGACGGCAGTCAGGAAATGTAACCATCTTTAACACACCTCAACTTCAGCTTCTACTCTTCAGTCTGTGCCTAATATTTGAATTTTCTTTGGTTCTACACAAATATTGAAATTGTCTGGATTGACTGTTATTTCCTCACAGAGGAACCAACAAGACGTTACAGTCAGTTTCCTTCGTTTTGTTTTCCCAGTCAGACTGAACTTCATCAGAAAGCGTCTCTCGTTCACACGACCCGTTTCCTTTGGCTCGGTACATCGTAAGATCAGAACCAGTGGATGATGCTTTCCTGTTGCAGAAGATGCCAGCACTGTCCTTCCACTTAACTTTCCATAGCTCTCTGAGTAGTGAACCTCTTTAGCAATGACTTCCAGCCCAAACCAGAACATTCCTGCTACGTTTGGATAAAGATAAAGCTCATCTTCATAATCGGCCAAAACAATAAAGAGTTCAAATGTTGCCCCTCCCACCGCCTGCAGCGTTTTACAGGCTCTTCTCAGCAGCCGACCTCTACATGTGAAGGTCAACACATTCATGCGGTCAGCAGGGGGAGACCAAAGGATTCAGGGTCACGTATTCGTGCAGAGGAGGATGAAACAGAAAGCACTCAAAGCAGGAGGAAGACGAAGCTGCTCTTCCTCTGCTGTTTTCACAAGGGAAGAAGAATCGGGTTTGATATGGGTTCACATGTTCCAGGGTTTCTGATCCATCTGAACATATCGACCCGATCCACAGGATGTGATTAAACCTGCCCAGAACCATCCAAACATCTCCGTCTACTCCAGAATCTACATGAGGAGAGTTCCCACTAAAACCAGAATCAAAACCAAAAGAGGTGGGAAACCTTAACGAGCTTTTGAATCTTATTTAGTTTTGAATCACTCAGCTGAACCATAGCAGCATTGATGCATCTAAAATATCTCCTATTTTGTGGAATCAATAGATGTAATGGGACTTTCCTCGTCAGCAGTTTGTTTCCTGCCGGTTTTGAACCTGAACTCTGTGGAAGCTGAAGTTTTAAATTCAGCAGGAATGAGGATTTTCTCAGAAACCTGAAGTATTTGGAGGAGTGGATGGACGTCTGCGCCGTTCCTCACCTGGTCCAGCAGCTCTCTGGAATGAGCGGCCGAGACGCAGAAGCGCGCCCGCGACTCGATGATGGGCGTGGCCGGGAAGCCCACCACCACCACCACGCCGATGTTCCTGCTCAGCATCTCGCGGCCGAACGCTCTGACGGGACACGCAGGAGGGAAACGTCAGCGCCCGGCGGCCTGAGGTCATAGGTCAGCAGCTGCGGCCTCACCCTATCTTGGCGGGCATGTAGAGCATCATGAGAACGACGGGCGAGTCGTCGTTCCCGTAGATGATGAAGCCCATTTCCCGAAGTCTCCGTCAGAAGTAGACAGTGTTCTCAGCCAGCTTCCGGATCCGGTCAGAACCTGGACCAGAACAGACAAGAGCAGATTACAATCTGTAGAAAAAAACACCCTGAGTTCACCCTGCTGGTCCAGTTTGTTCTGTTCATGCAGGTTCCCAGTCAAAGGTCAGAGCACATCGGACCAAGGTCACTTAAATCACTTCTTAAGACTCACTTCTTTGCCCTGACCTTTGACCCCACGGGAAATGCAGATTTTAGTTTTGGGTTATTTTATGTTTTGAGTCACAGGACGGTTGTTTGTAAATGTCTGTCATTCTGTTCAGCACTGCTGGAAAAGGAAACAGCCTGATGAATCCAGCTGGTCCACATGAATAATGAGCAGCAGTAAAAATGATGGGATGAAAACGAAAACCCTTCTGAGGACAAAACCACCAGGCAGGTGATAAAAAGATGTGAAGTAAAACTGCTTCCTCATTTTACTGCGCTGCACTGACCCCTGGTGGCAACTAGTGAGACTGCAGGAGCTGATTCTGGAAGAAAAATATTCCTAATAAATTACTTTATTTCTTTAAGTTATGAACTCTGAAAATTATTAGTGTGACAAAATAAATGTAATACTCTGCTAATTATTACAATTATTATTATTCAAGTTAGAAAATGAACATTTATTGAACTGAAAGGAAGAAAATGATATGAATGACATTGTTAACGGGATAGAAGCAGAAATAACGTGTACCTGTCGTTGTTCCGTCTTCTCCCATAATGCACTTCATAGAAGTGATGACCTGCTCCACCACAGGAGGAGACATGGAGGTGGCGTACACGGCGCTGTGGGAGTGGCAGCACAGGTAGTGGATGAGTTCCTGCAGCACAAACCAAGCGGCTTTAACCGGACCCAGTTCTGCTCAGACGGGCCGGCACGGCTCGGGTCGCCTGCAGAACCTCACCCTCTTCCCTGCGACGTAACCCCCTGCGGCTCCGAAGCTCTTGGTGAAGGTTCCCAACATGACGTCCACGTCTCGCGGGTCGAGGCCGAAGTGATCCACCACGCCTCGCCCCCTGGGGCCCAGGCCGCCGACGCCGTGGGCCTCGTCCAGGTACAGGTGGGCCCGGTAGCGCCTCTTCAGGGCCACCGCCTCCGGCAGCCGCACTATGCTGCAGGAGAAACAGGCGGAGAGGTCAAGCAGCTTCTGGAGGGATAGAATCATCTGATCTGATGCAGAAAAACAGTCCTGACATAAATGTGATGACTTCCACTTTACTAGATAACTGCGCCACAAAAACCACTGTAGTCTTTCCAGTCAGTGCAGGTGGCAGTAAAATGAATAATGAAGTGAAACTGGCAGAAATGGGGTGAATATATGTAGTTTATTATCTGAAGCTGCAGCAGAATGGAGCAAATCTGTAACAGGTTCGTCCCCAACTGCACCTCATTACAAGAGCAGAACTTTCAATTCTCATACATCAGTTTGCCTTCGAGGTTTTCCTGATGCTTCACGTCTTTGAATCAATGCAAGAAACAAAGGAGCAACTTTTATTCCTTATTTTGGTCTCGCAATAAACATTTTATCTGATGATACGAGAGAAGGAGGGGAGCGTCAGGGGCCCAACAGGAAGGGCCCAACAGGAAGGGAGCGTCAGGGGCCCAACAGGAAGGGCCCAACAGGAAGGGCCCAACAGGAGGGGCCCAACGGGTGGAATGCCCTCCTGGGATCTGACCCACAATCACCAGAACCACAGTCTTCAGGACCAGAATGTCCTCCTGTTTTCAGCACCTAAAGTCTGAGCAGAATTTGGAAAAAAGGCCTTAAAATGAGTCAGATGACTGGATCCGATGAATTTGGGTTCTGCCCCTTTAAATACGCCCATTCAGCTCCTCCGGTGAAAACATCTGATTGTAAATATTTTGTCTAGTTTTAAATCACAGTTCATGTGTGTGAATGTCAGTTCTGCTAACGCTAAAGCGCTAACTTCAACCATGTTGATATCCATGTTGCCCCCTGCAGGCCCAAATCTGTCATTACACACTGTAAGGTTAGACTTCAGGGAGTGATTGAGACTCAGATTATTTTTGATATCATTTTGTGCCACTTCCTGCTGTAAAAAGCTGCTCAGTGAACACATGGTAAATGAACTGAATTAATACGGAGCTTTTCCACTTATTCAGGCCAATCAGAGCATCCAGGCACATTTACACACCGATACACGACTCCGGGTGAAAAATGCCTAGCAGCTTCACTGTGGACAATGACTGACAGATTATTTCAGCTGCTAGACGGGGAGAGAGAGCAAGGCTTTCAGCAGATAACAGGAAGATGCTAAAGGCGATTTATAAATGTATAGATTTATTAAGTTAATTTCTGCTATGTACTTTAGTTTTGTGTGGGACTTGGAGTGGCAGCCTGTAACACGGTTGTTTCTGTTTGCTGTTTGAGAAATCATCCTTTTTAAAGACAAACCGTGTGGCGGCCTGATCACTTAATAAAACCAACACAACGCAGAGAGGATCCGGCTACAACAGCACACACACACACACACACACACACACAGTCATCCTCTGATGGAGCAAAAGCCAGAAATAAGGAGCATTTCAGTTCATCTCAAACGACTCAGGAACATCAGAAATGCTGTTTTCTTCATCTCGTCTCCAGGCGTTTGGGAGAAATCAGCTGACTCCTCTAGTTGCATTTCAAGATTAACTGGCTCAGTCGCACAATTTCAACTTTCATTCTGATATCAGGAACTGAAGGTTTGATAAGCTGAGACAGGATTTCCTCCAAACCTTCACAATAAGAGCCTTTAACATCAAGTTAATAATAATAATAATAATAATAATAATAATAAATTTTATTTATAACGCACCTTACATTTCAAAGAAACCTCAAAGTGCTACAGAGACGAAAATAGATTGTAGAGCTTACAGTAAAACATACAATAATACATCCCACACCAAATGGTAACAAAATAAAGATTAAAGCTAACAATTTTAAGTACCGTAAAAAAGGTTGTGCACATAAAACTTACAGATCTAAAAGGCCTGTTTAAAAAGGTGTGTTAAGACCTTTTTTAAAGGCCTCCACACCTTGTGGGGCTCTCAGGGACTCTGGGAGGGCATTCCAGAGCCGCGGAGCTACTGCCTGAAAGGCCCTGTCTCCCATGGTGGCAAGTTTGGTCTTTGGTTGATGCAGGCAGTGAGAGGAGGTGGTGGAACGGAGGCTTCGAGAGGTGGCGTGTGGTGTGAGGAGTTCGCTGAGGTAGGCAGGGGCAGTTCCATGGATGCATTGATAGGTGAGCAAACAGAGTTTGTAATGTATTCTTTGTTTGATCGGTGGCCACTGGAGTGATTTGAGGACAGGAGTGATATGGTCATATTTGTGCCTCCTCATCAGAACCCAGGCAGCACAGTTCTGGATGTGCTGTAGCCTTTGCAGGTTTTTACCAGGGGTCCCGACGAGGAGGGCATTACAGTAGTCCAACCTGGAGGAGACAAAGGCATCGATCAACCTCTCAGCATCCGGTTGGGAAAGGGAGGTGCGGAGTCTGGCAATGTTTTTGAGATGAAGGAAAGAAACTTTACAGAGGTGACGGATGTGGGTGTTGAAGGTGAAGTTAGAGTCAAGCCTAACTCCAAGGTTTGTGACGGAGGTGGAAAAGGGGATGTTGTGGCCAAATATTGAGATACTGCTGAGAGGTGAGGACTGGGTTTGAGTAGGGGTGCCAAAAAGGATTGCATCCGTTTTATTGCTGTTAAGTTGAAGAGAGTTGTCAGTCATCCAAGCCTTTATCTCCTCCAGGCAAAGCTGAAGTGAAGACGGGAGAACTGTGGGGGAAGTGGAGTCCATTTTCATGTACAGCTGTGTGTCATCGGCGTAGCAGTGGAAGGAAACCTTGTGTTTATTGATTGATTATATGACCGAGGGGGAGCATGTAGATGGTGAAAAGGGTAGGCCCCGAGGACTGATCCTTGCGGAACTCCACAAGTCACAGTACGGATTTAAGATTTACACTGATCCAGGGAAACATATTCAGTTCTATTGGTGAGGTATGATTGAAACCGTTTGAGTGTTGTGCCCGAGAGTCCAATTTCTGACTGTAGCCTGTTGAGGAGGATGGTGTGGTTCACTGTGTCGAATGCAGCCGACAGGTCAAGGAGGAGGAGGAGAGATGGTGAGCCCTGGTTCGCAGTCATGAGCAGATCGTTCATAACGCGGATCAGGGCTGTCTCTGTACTGTGAGCTGAGCGGAAACCAGACTGAAACTTTTCATAGAAGTTATGGATGTGGATGTGGTGATGGAGTTGGGCTTCAATGACTTTTTCCAGAACTTTGGATATAATCGGTAAGTTTGAAACAGGTCTGTAGTGGGCCAGGATATTGGGGTCAAGTGAGGGTTTTTTCAAGTGGGGGTAGATGACTGCAGTTTTAAGAGCTGGGGGGACCTGACTGGATTGCAATGACTGATTGATGATGGTTGTGATTAATGGACTGATGGCTGAAATGTTAGACTTAAGTAGTGTTGTGGCGAGAGGATCTAGCACGCAGGTGGAGGTTTTCATGCTTTTTACGATCTTCTCCACCTCTGACTGGGTGACATCGGAGAAGGCTGAAAATGTGCTGGGTGGCATGATCTGGAGAAAGTAACTGTCCTAGTTTTGACCGGTGCATGGATATCGAGAATACTACGAAGGCTGGAATTATAGTGGCTGACATATTCATTGACAGAGGTGAAGTTTGTGGTTAGTAAAATATCCTGAATATCCTGGTTGAAAAGGGTATGATCTATTGCCTTTAAATTTCTGAACTGGATTTGGTGTTTTGTTTTTATGTATGTCTTTGTTATTGGCAGAGTCATGGACATTAATTTATGATCAGACACCCCCAAGTCTTCAACTTGCAGGTTGGAAATGGTGGCGTTGTCTGTGATTACTAAATCCACAGTGTGACCTTTTGTGTGTGTAGGTACTGAAACATGTTGTGTGAGATGTAGACAGTCCAGGAGTTCAAGAAGTTCTTGCTTGAGTTTGCATTATTTGAAAATGGCAGTTCAACCCTGTGTGAATAATAGTCTGTTAGTGATTGACCGATGCCAGAAAGGTTGAGATTACTCATTAGCATTGTATGTATAAAGAGAGCCGTGGCTACTCCTGCCAAATCTGGTGCCGCCATCTTGCATATGTGCGCTGTGCTTAACCCCTCCGCCACCACAGCACTGAAAAAGGACCACATCTTTCGCAATAAGCAGAGATACCATCTTAAGACCACCAAAACAGATCCCCTCAACACCTTGACTTTGCCTAGAAATTCTGTCCATGAAAGTAATGAACAGAACCGGTGACAAAGGGCAGCCCTGGCGGAGTCCAACTCTCACCGGAAATGAGCCCGACTTATTGCCGACAATACAGACCAGACTCTGACACCTGTCGTGCAGGGACCTGACAGCCGAGGGACACAGTTGAACGCCTTCTCCTATTCCACAAAACACATGTAGACTGGTTGAACGAACTGCCAGAACCTCACTAAATAATTCAGGTGCCATGATGGACGTTGGAAGTGAAGGACGGGAGTATTGAACAGAGCAGCTGAAGTCCCCTACTCCTCCCCCCAAGTTGTTTTTTCCAGTTTATTTATGGCTTCTACTCGGTATCTCAGCTGGTTGGGGCTCATAAACAGCAGGATTTACAGAAGTTGGAAAAGATCTTATAAGACAAAGGAGTCACTCTAAATATCAGGAAGTGCAGATGTAAGAATTCCCCTTCCAGAATCCTCCACAGAGGACAAAAAGACTGAAATGTTTTGGGTGAGTGCATGAGACAAATCGCTATGAGAAACTGGAGGTGATTCTTCCCCTGCAGAGATGAAACATTGCTGAGCAACATCCTTGGATCTCTTCTTCTCCTTGTGCAAACAAGTTGGATGACGCAATCTTGACGTGTTTTACAATCTTTCAGTTCATGTCCCTTTCTCAAGCATCCAAAACAAAGATGGTTCTGATGTGTAAATGATCTTTTATCTTTTATTGTTTTAACTGCTATGGAGGAATTTAAAGGTGGCTAACTTAAGGAACATATGAATAAGAAATGACACATAGGACTTTGATTTTTCATTTGCTCATGGACCAAACAAGAGAGATTTAATGCACATCTGTGGAACCAGAACATCACATTTACATCATCACAGAAATCTAAAATCGCTCAACTTCTGCTTCTGACATCAGCTTTCTATACAGTCAGCTCTACTGGTGTGTATTGGGAAGCTTCGACCAATGGCATTGCTACCCTTCATTTGCGTAGCAATTCTGGCTCCGTTTTACACTGGATGGGTATTTGGAAGTTACAAGAATTAGGAGTTGACCTCCTGAAATCAAATATGCTCCATCAGAAGAACTGTTAGTCAAATTGTTTGTTCCTTATCTGTCCAAACAAAAATTCTTTCCCAAGTCTTGGGCTCCGGCCCAGTTCCTTTGCAGGTGAGCAGGGGAAAAGACAGGGGCCAGAACTTCCTTGCACAACAGCTTAAAACGAACATTTTTCCTCTCTATAGCAATTATTATTATTCCACATCTCTCCAAATCTGACTTCCTTCCTGACTTCTAGGTCAGATTGACTCAGTCCATTTGACACAGTGCATTTCTTTTAGGTTAAAACATATCTTAGTGCGAACCAGCCAAGCAACATAATTTTTAACTATTAATATAATTATATTCCTCTACATATCCTCCCTAAAATAAGTACACTTATTTTCTAGTTAGGAATGATTTCCTTAAAGAGAATTGTATGGGTAGAAGTCCACTTATGGTGGCTAACCTATGAACCAATGAAGATAAAATGTTAATGTAGATAATACAACTACAAAGCTTATTTAAATATACTGCTTAATGAGTTTATCCTACGGTGAATGTATAATTTATAGTGCATTGCTCTCCCATGGTCATCGATTCTATTAGTGTAAAATCGAAAAACTGTCAGTCCATCTTAGTTCAGTCTTTCATTTAAGGGAAAAATTATCCTATGGTCCCAAGGCAACCACCCGCAGGCACAAATGGAACTGCAGACCATGGTACCCGCAATGATTTTCACCCAACATAATCATAGGCAAGGCAACTTTATTTATATAGCACCTTTCAGCCAAAGACAATTCAAAGGGCTTGTACAAGAGAGCCCAAAACAACACACAATAAGATGGTAATATTAAATAAATAAATAAAAGATCAAGCAAATTAAAAATAGACAAGGTAAACATCAAAATTTCAAATATAGTGAATGAGCAGAACCAAAAACCTAAGAAAAGGCAACTTCAAATAAGAAGGTTTTTAACCTTGTTTTAAACAAAGGTTAAAAACCTTTGTTTAAACCTTTGTAAGAGCATTTGAACGCTCTTACAATGAGCAGGAAGCTTATTCCAAAGTGTTGGAGCATAAAAACTAAAAGCTGCTTCACCATGTTTAGTTCTGACTCTCGGTACAGTTAATAGGTTTGATTTTGATGATCCTCAAGGTCTGAGTGGTATATATGGTTGAAGAAGATCAGAAATGTAGTCTGGGTTTCTATTATGAAGTGCTTTATAAACCATTAAGGAGATTTTAAATTCAATTCTTTGAGCAACAGGCAGCCAGTGCAGGGATCTTAGAACTGGACTGATATGCTGATCTCTTTTTGTTTTAGTCAGGACTCTTGCAGCAGCATTCTGGAGAAGCTGAAGCTCTTATTGCTTTTTTCGGTAATCCAGTGTAAATGGCGCTGCAGTAATCGAGTCTACTAAAAACAAAGGCATGAACTAATTTCTCAGAGTCTTCATCATTCTCACATTTTGGCCAAATTCAGCATTTTAGACTTTCCTAATTTTATAAATTATAATCTTTTAAAACTGATTTTTAAGTGCTTAAATGGATATGCCCCTACACCATTAAGAAATTACATTCAGAGCCTGCAGGGCAGCAGCAGATCTACTAGAGCAGCTTCAGGTGGAAACTGTAAGGTTCCCTTTTCAAGAACCACTTTTGCTCAAAGTTCTCAGTCTGTGAGACGATCTGCAGTTTGGAACTCACTTCCTGTTGATTTAAAGTCCAAAACCAGTTTTACTACGTTCAAAAAAACGAACAAAACTCTGGTTGTATCAAAAACAGAATGTATCCATTTTTAATGTTTTATGATTCACTGTTTGTTTGTAGATGTTGTCAACATTATGTTGTGCTATTTTAAAATATCACTTTGATTTTTAAAGGTACTTTTTAAAAGCCCATCTAGGGACAAGTGCTGCGAATTAGCTGTTGCTATTGAACCATGAAGCAAACATGGGACTGATGTTTGTTCAGTTTGTCTATGTCATTGTGTGTCTGTCTCTATCAAATAAACTTAAATAAATAGTGATTTCTAGCTAGAACCTCTCAACCTTACACACCAGCTCAGGCTCCTTGCACACCAAAGGCTCGACAGCCATCTTCTGTAGCCGAGGATCGGACCGCCAAGCTCCCCGCCTTCGGCCACCACCCACAGATGGAGGTCTCCATGGGTGAAAGCCCGAGCAGCAGGCGTTCGCCAGCGTGTCCTGACTTCAGGCCTGGCCAGCAAGCCAGCACCCAAAGTTGAACCAGTCGTCATCAAACACTTTCCATTATTTTAATGGAATTAAAATTTACACCAATGAAGTTCATAAAATTCTTTAAAAATATTTATCTGGAAAAAATTAAATTCTAATTCACCTTTTCCTCAGGCTTTTTAAATGTGAAGTTCTTTCTGTACATGTTTTGATTCTGATCATTATCGAGCCACAGGTAAAGGAAATGCAGGTCGTCTTCTCATTGTGTTCTTGTCGGTGCCGTTGTTGAAGGCTTGACAAAGACCTGAGCAGGTTGAACACCAGAGGACGCCACAAAACTGAATCTGAACTGATGTCTCCCCCAGGAGCCCTGACGCTGGTCGCCTTGATGACCGCCAGTCTGCTGGCGAAGATGGCCACTGAACCATAGAAGAGCAGGTAACAGCACAGTAGAGGCAGCATGATGCAGGAGCAGGAAAACCCATGACCAAGTCAAATGAGAGTTTTAATGAAGTCAAGTCTAAAGTTAAAATGTGGGTCTGCAGATTTAAACTGTAACAGTTCCCTCCAGGGTTCTGACCCGTTCAGAGCAGCCATTGTTACCGAAACATAGTC
>CAEFZY010037910.1:0-16326 GCA_903066815.1 Brachyrhaphis roseni
TTTCAATAGATCGGACAGAATTGAGCCGCTTTAACCCGAACGCGGAAGCTTATGTGCAAAGAGCCCATACGGTAGCATAGCACTAACAGGGCTGGTTAAAAACATACCGGTAAAAGTCACTGAGAGCTTCTTAATCTTCCTCCTGAGCACTGAGACGTGTTAAGTTACATTAAACTTGCGTCTTCCTCTACACATATATTCCCCCTGTCTCACTCTGACCTTTTCTGCTCGAGCGCTCCTGGCGGCCGTTAGAAAAAAAATTCATAAATAAGCCCATCATTGTATAAGCCGCAGGGTTGACAGCGTGTGACAAAAGTCGCGGCTTATAGTCCGGAAATTACGGTAGTCAAATCTTTTGCAGATTTATGTAAAATGAAACTTAAAAACATATCATGTTCTTGTGCAAGATCTTATGAATTGCTGCTAATTTTCCTCTCCTGTTTAATTTTTGTAGGTAGGTAGGTAGGCCATCACCCTAATCTTTAGCTCCCTCCACAGATTAAGTTTCTGATTCAGGTCGGGTCAGTTAAACATTAATATTACGTCCAGTCATTGAAAAATTACAAGCTCACAGGAGTATGCATAATATTTTTGGCTTAACTAACTGTAAAGGAAGAGCCATAATAGATAAACATAAAGTAGAACATAATTACAGTGTGGAAAGAAAATATTAGTTAGAAAAGAGAAGTTCATTGTTTAAAATTTTTGACAAATAGAAATCCAGCCCTAAATAAACTCCACTGCAACCATTTATTTTATAGTCACCGAGCTGGTAAACAAGATCCAGAAGATAAACGTCTATAAACCAAATGACAACTTTTCGGCCTACAGAAATCAGAAAGGTTTTATGTGGCATAGAGATGGGCTGATATGAAATTATGACAGTATTACAGCCTTAGGCAAAAATATTACAGTTTGGCAATATCATAATGATTAGTGTTAGTGAGACTAACACTAATCATTACTAGTGTTAGTCTCACAACACATTTTGAGACTAAATAAGAAGAAAATAGCGATTGGGACTTATGCCAAGTGTGTTCCTGTTTTGTTTTTCCATGTACTTCCTGCAGGATTCCAGTCAGTGGGTAAACTCTGATGCATCTGAAAATCTAATGAGGTGAGAATTTATGTAGCTTCTGTTTTTAGCATCGCCTCCATCAGCTCTACCTAATATAATCATCTTGTTTCGTCAGCATCCCAGTGGATCCTGACCCACCACCCTTTATGTACACCAACTGCCCAGCTCAGGTAGAAGGTAAATGATAATCTGTCACTCTTTGCTCACTAAGCTGTTCAGCATGGCACAACGCAAAATTGTCTTTCACTGTTTTTCTCAGCTGAGGCAGATATTTTGTTTGCTGATCATGCTGATGGTGATGATGATAATGATGAGGAGGAGGATTCTATGTCAGAGGCGGTCTGGAGAAACCGCTACCTCATGGACTATGATCCACTCAACCAGTTGCTGGTGTGCATGGTCTGTGGTGAGCTGCAGTACTCCCACAGCCTGGAGGGGGTGCGGGCCCACATCGACGAGGCGCACCCCCTCACCCTGAGGCTGGAACCCAGGGAGAAACAGAGGATCCTGGAGGCCTGGGATGAGCAGGTGTCGCAGCGGGAGCGCTTCTTCAGCAGCCAGCTGCAGCAGCACTGTGGTGCTGCAGAAGGTACCCTGAGCCTGCTAACATCAAACACTATACACTTCATATTCACTCAGTCATAAAGTCGTGGATAGTAGCAACTCAGTCTTCCTGTGCCAGAGATGAACACAATGCTTGGCAATTCTACAATCCCAAGATCCAATGAGTCCCATAGAATTCCTATTTTTATTTTTATGTGTTATTAAATGTGTGCTTTTGAAAAAGGTGCGGTCCAAAACATCTTGAAAGGACCAAAGCAGTGATTGGACATTAGACAGCTGTTGCTGCCGGTAACAGGTTTTGTTACCTGTTCAGGTCATAATATATGCTTGCGTAATAGTTAAATGTTATTTTCAAAGCAGATGCTCATAATTTAATCTTTACTGGTCACAAAGAACATTTCAGTTTACCTGACTGCCTTCATCCTTTTCCACAGTGAGCATGTCAAATACCTCAGACACAGCCGTTTCTAGGACAAATTCAGCTCAGCTGTAAGGCAACGGTTTACAACAAGACCATGTGGTCCAACTCAGGTCCGGGTGTTGGAATATGTGCAAAAAATGAACAGACCTCACGGTTATTCCACCAAATACTGATTTCTGAGTTAAAACATCAGTATTGTGGTTTCTAAGTGAATATGAACTTGTTTTCTTTGCATTATTTGAGGTCTGAAAGCATTGCATCTTTTTCGTTATTTTGACCTTTACTCATATTCTGCAAATAAATAAAAGAATTTTGCTTGGAATTTCAGCAAAAATGTAGTATTTTTATGAACTACTGACTACTATATGTCAGTAGTTCATAGAATAAAACAATAATGTTCATTTTACTCAAACATATAACTATAAACAGTAAAATCAGAAAAACTGACCATTTTAAGTAATCGCTTAATTTTTTCCAGAGCTGTTTATATTAATAACATCAGTCAGACTCACACCAACAGATATAGTCAGATTCAGGGCATAACATTATAACCATTGACAGGCAAAGCGTATAACACTGAAATCGTAGAAGTGTGTATCACAGAAACTGAATGTGCTTATATATATTTATCGATCGATTCATCTGTATGCATGTGAATTTATCATCTATTATTGATGCTTTTTGCCCTCAGTTTTTATTTGAACAACATACAAAAATAACCTTTTCACATAAATGGATTCTGGACTTGTGTGACCTTCCTGAGATCATTGATCCTTTCTGATATATAGATTTTTGTATGCAGTATGGCCACATGATTAATCTGTGAGATAAAGGGTTCTGGGGGATCAAATTCTGCTTCCACTCACTGACATGTAACCCAATCTTTAACCCAGAACATTCATGGGTGTTAAAACTTTTTCACATCCTCTACCTGACATCAGTCAGGTAGAGGATGGGATTGAGTCCCATACCTGACCTGACAGGATTGAGTCCCATACCTGACCTGACATCAGTCAGGTCAGGTATGGGACTCAATATTTACTATAAATAGCTCAAGTTCTATTTTTTCTTTGTTTTGGATTTTTCAGTTTAATCAAAGTCGTATTGATGACTGACTGTTTTATGCTTTCTGACTTGTTTTTACAGAAACATACAGGAACTGATGTGTAAAGGAGATTGCTGCTGGAAACCAAGTCCAAAAGAGAACATCATGTTTCTATTTCTTCTCTCTGTTCTGTTTTCCATTTCATTTTATTTATTTCCACAAAGTCATTTTAAAAGAAAATGCTAGGTTAGGTTGTGGATTTCGGAAAAGTGGTACAAAGCTTTTTTGGATTTAAACTGGGCCAGGTTATTTGTTATATTCCTTGATTATGTTTGGGAATAAAAGACCAACAGATTTACTGGGCTTGATTTGTTCCCACAGTTAAAACCTACTGAATAATTCAGTTCTGGACACATTCCAGTTTTTGTGTTGCTTTTTTTTCCTCTGGATCCAGGTTCAGTTCGTGGCTGTCTCAAGTTGTGCAACTGCTTTTTAAAAGTCTCCGTACCATGCTGCTCTTTGAAGCCCTTTACTGTATATTCTCCTGTTTTATTATTTGAGGCAGCTTTTTCTTCTGACTTCATCGCCTGTGTGGAAATCTTTCTGCAGTACCTTCAGGGTTTTTTTTTTTCTCTTGCATGTAAATAAATACAAAAGTAGCTGTGAAAGGCCAAAGTTTTTACTGCTGTATATTGTTAATGTTATTTTTAAACATTATTTATTTGTTTATCTTTCTTAAACATAGTTGTTAGCTGAAGATGCATTATTCATGCATACAGTTCCATGTTAGAGTAGGACAGCCTCTCATTTGTTAGTACTGAATAAAGATTTTTCTGCATGAGTAGTAAATGAATCATCGCAGCTAAATATCAGAATGCATTCCTGATTTTTGGCATTATCTCCTCTTTGGTATGAAGCTTAACATCCTGAATGAACTTTCTGTTTAAGCACAAATTGAGAAAACTGAAGCGCAGCTGTAACGGAGTGAGGAGCTGGACTTTACCTTGTTTTTTCACATTTGAATGTAACTTGACATGTTTACTTGTTTGAGAAGAATCTTTAAATGCCTTTTCCAATAATAAATAATTTCTACATTTTGGTTATTCAATGCAGTTTTTTTTATACACATCTTATTCAATAATTATTCTTATTAGACTTTAAAATAAAATCTTTTAATACGGTCTTCATAAAAATCCAGAAATAATCCAAGTCTGGGAGTTTAGAAATGGCTAGAATAGATCAAATGGAAAAGAAATATTAAAGATTCCTGCTCACTTCATTAACACTAGTTAACCTAAACCATTAAAGTGGGATTGGTTTGTTTATTTTCTGGTTTTAACACCTAAGCTTAAAAACAAATGACTATATTTTATGGTAACAAAATATTTCATCTTTGAATTTGTTGAGGACCATGGAGCGTTTTCCCAGAGGTGATACAGCTGTAACCAATGTCACTATGTGTTAGAAATTCTAGAAGTTAAACCAAACCCATCAGGAACATTTTTATGAACTAGTTAGCATCATGCTGTTTACATAGCAGTCATCATCAGGCAGGATGCACAAATACATTTTCACCAAGTGAAAATGTATTTGTAATGTAATTTCTGACGTTTTCCAGATGTGTGCAGAGCTGCAGTCAATCATGGACCAAAATCAACCCAGGAAGTGCAGCATGCTTTCAACAAGTGTTTTCACTGGTACTGCATGGAATGTCATGTATGTGTATGTGAAAGTGTATGACATTGGTGCAGGACATTGAGACAGTGGTGAGGTGTGACTCCAGAGACAGAGGGGATCCGCTCTGAGCCTTCCTGTCTGCGCTGGTGATGGTCAGGTCAGGATGGTCTCAGTATATCCACACTGTGCAAGGAAAGTATGGAGTGAGCGCAAACCAACTCATAGAATGATGCTACCACCACAATACTCAACAGCTATCAGTACCTGGGTTTGAAAGCCTCCTTTAAGTATATTATTTACTGCAGACAGTTTATTCGTTGTATCTGACCAAGCAGTCTTTCACTAAGAAGGTATTAATAAGATTGTTTCAGCTTAAACGTGAAAGTTTTTGTTTTTGGGGAGACATAAAACTGGCTTTACTGTGGACAGACACGCTGATGTTCATGACAGGCTTCAGCATCAGTTGTTCTTCAACATACTAACCTATTACCTTTGTTCAGAGCTTGACAGTTTTAGTCTTCTGGACAAAGTGTTGACATCCAATTTACTTCTACTTTAGTAATGGTTCAAAACGACTTTCCCACCTCGTCTACTCTTCTCCCTCCAAGATCTTTGTGTTCCTTAAACCAGTGGTGTTTAAAGTATTAGAGCTTTCCTTAGTTCATCACACCTGAATTAAATGATGGTTCATGAACAGAAATCTAAAGAACTTTGACATGCCTCATTTAAAACTGCCAGGACACCATGACAGGCCCTTAAGGACGGCAGCTGGACACTGCAGCTGTTTGATCCAATGGCTGACCTCCCTTAACAGAAAGTCTTTCAGTCAAGCAGAGGCCTGGCAAATAATCATTCATTTGATTCAGATGTGTTAAGAATAGTTACAGGATTGTAGCTCTTTTCTACTGCACTTGGGAATCCCTGCCTTTCCAATCCATCTTCTTTGTTGTCCGCTCCAACTGAACTCTACAAATAGAGAATATGCTGCACTGTGTTTAAAGAATCATTTTAGAGACCAATATTGTTCAATGCCTGAACTGATTAGAAAGAACAATGAAGCTGTAGACTTTACTCTTTAACATCCTGATTATAATGTTGACAGTGAACACTGTTGTTTCTGAAAAAGATGATCATACTCAGGATATGGTCTCTACTATAAGGCAAACCTAATCTGAAATTATATCCAACACGTTTTGAGTTTAGAATAAGAGATTGTTATAGGGATCCACTGATTGTAGCTTTCTGGCTGATCATTTTTTTTGTCTGAAAGGAGGCAAAGTTGGCAATAGTAGGTTGACTTTTTTTTTTTTTTTTAAAACCACTCCAGTACAGACATGAGCTGCTGGGCGGGTCATCAGCCAGCCCTCTCTCATAGCAGAGCTAAAGGGAACTGAGGCTGATTTTCAGCTTGTAAATGAGATCGATGTATAAGGTCGGTTTCACATGCACTGGCCAATCACTGATCAGCCAAAATAAATGGTGCCATAAATGGGGCCATTTATAGGTCGTTCACTAATTATGTGCTAATTTGGTGGCATAAATCAAAGGAAAACGCTGACCACTGCCAGAAGGTTACTGGGCATCAGTCACAATATCCTCAAACAAATCTAAAACCTGAGATCTCAAGTCAAAGCAAAACATATTCCAGCATATTAAAAACATCCACAGCTATGAACCGTCAGAAGCTCTCACTCCCCTTTCACAAACAAAACTAAACGGACCTGCAAAAAACAAAGCTTCGTCCACATTTGTTTTGAAATGTCTGTTTAATTTTCTGATCCGATCTGAGCAATAAAAACCTTTTGTGTTTCTCTCATGACTTTTCATTTGATCCTGTAATTATTACAGTTTTTCGGTTTACTGCAGCCTCAAGTTGCAGACAATCTTGTAGATCAGTCCAGACCTGATATGGTCTGTTGTTGAAATGCTGCAGCATTTTTCTGTCATGTTTTATGTTAGTTGGAAGGTGATGGAAGCATTTGAAGTAAATATGACAGCAGTTGTCATGATTACACAAAACATTAACTACAGCTTATTTTCTAAGGATAGAAGAGGAGTGAGACTCCACAGGAAACCGAATTATGTTTTAGATGATATACTAAACATTTTTACAGCTCTGATGTGTTTGTACATTAAATTAACTAGCTTTACACAAGTCTCACTCTACCATGGAGAAACAAATACGTCACAGCAGAAATACAGAGATTGTTTTCCAGTTCTGTGATGAAGAGTTCATTGTTTCATCCCCTGGCTTCTCCTGGGCTTCTCCTCCTCTTCCTCCACTGCAGCCTCAGAATTTTCAGCAGGCAGCCCATCTTCCCTTTGGCTCTGTGGATGAGGTCGATGACTATGACCCGCCTCTGTGTCCGCCACTCCTTCCAGTTCCCGAGTTCCAGCATCCAGGCGGAACAGAGTGGGAATTCTCCCTAGGATGGGGTTGTTCTGCTGGAGGCCGGAGATCCACTGGTTCAGAGTGGCCTGGTCTCCCTGGCTGGTCATGCACATGGCGAAGACTGGACCCTCATCCACTGAAAGGTAAATACACACGTGTTACACACTGTCAGACCACCTAAACCAGGCTGATAGAAGGTTGCAGCCATCTTACAGTCGTCCACATCAAAGTTCTCCTCGTCCCCCAGGTCACGGTCTAAATCCAGATCTAGCTGCAGAGGGTAGTAGAAGCAGCGCTCTGGATCGTAGACTTCCTCTTCCTGTGGGGAGAATGCTCACAGGGTTACAACTGGGAAACATGCTCACTGCACAGGTTATACTTTTACTTCCCAATACCTAAACATAATCAAATCTAACTTCAGAAAATCAGTGTATTCTATTCTGTACACAACCAGAAGAATATTAGGATCATCTGTGGAAACAGAAACAGTTAGCTGCTCCTCAGATAGAAGCAGCATAAACTGTGTTCAGCATTTGTTCACTTCACATATGGTAGCACTTAACAGCCAAATCTGCATCAATAATGTTGATAAGAAATACAAAACAGAGAATTTAGAAACCTTTTCTTCAGGAGGAGTGGGGTCAGCTCTGAGGATGTAGTAGTAGACACACGTCTTTTTCAGCCACAGGGGGAAGGGCCCCTCCACAAACACAGGCCTGTTTGGGTTATGCTTGGCCAGCAGCTCCATCTGGTTGGGGCTCTGAATGCCTGGCATCAGGAAACAGTGAGCAACATGCACCACATACACTATGACACTGATAGAATAAAATTAAAATGCTCATCTTTACAATTTGATCTTTACATGAGTAGGAAGTCAGAAGTTAAAAATCAGATATTTATTCAACTCTCACAAAACACAGCATTTTACTTGATATCTAACATCACAACTTTTATTTTTTGTTTTGGAAGATGACATGAAACTCCATACCTACAATATGTGGAAAGCTGATTTCTTCCCCACTTTCAGTAATGTCAGTGAAGGGCAGCTGTCAGGAAGAACAATCAATAACATGAAATTCAGAAAATCTAAATGATGCTGATTATTAAATCCAATTTGAAACATGGGAGCTGACATCTAGTAGTTGTCTTTCAGTAAATATACAACAGAATAGTCTGTTTTTCAATGAAAAAACCTGCCCCCAAAAAACTCAAATGTACATTAGGATAGTGCTAAAAGATATATGATCAATATGACTAATAGCCCACATTCTAATGTAGGGGTCTTCAACCCTGGTCCTCAACATCTACTGTTCTGCAGGTTTTAAGATACAAATGAAAAAAATCACTACCAGACCTTTGTCAAGCTGAAAAGGTAATTCATGCACTTGATTCAGCTGTGTTGGAGAAGGGATGTGTCTAAAACCTGCAGGCCAATGCATCTTGAGGACCAGGTTGGAATCCCCTGTTCTAATGGCAGCACTTAACTAGCATTAGCATTTTAGCTTACAAAATACTGTTTGTAAGCTGGATGAAGTACGTTACTGCTGGTCTACAACAGGGGTCTTCAACTACAATCCTCGAGGGCCGGCGTCCTGCAACTTTTAGATGTGTTTCTGCTTCAACATACCTGAGTTGAAGAATGAGGGAATCAGCAGGACTCTGGAGAACCTGACTGAATACTGAGGAGATGATTCAGTCATTTTATTCAGGTGTGTTGGGCCAGGAACACATCTAAATGCTGCAGGACGCTGGCCCTCAAGGGCTGGAGCTGAAGACCCCTGCTCTACATGCTGCTAATAGCCTCCATGCTAATGTTAGCATTTTCACTAACATTAACATCATAGGTAATTTTAATACGAAATTTCAACTTTACATACAGACTAGAGAAAACCAATGTTACTCAACATGCTAGTGACATGCTAGTCACAGCATTTTAGCTAAACTTTTCATTTTAACTCGTAAACCAAGTGTCAGAAAATTTAATGCAACTAAGGGCTACTTCACAGGTATCAAATGAAATAAAAAGACTACCAAGTTAATTATATCACTCAAGTTATCTAATTTCAGAACAGCTCCCAGGTTACTCACATGGTGTCAAAGGGCACCGTGTTGGTGACCTCTCACCAGCCCAAGTTTGCATAGTTAATGGAGTAAGTAGAGCATGGAGCTAGTGATAGCCCACATACAAATGTTAAGCTGACATTAGCATTTTAACTATTTGTGGACATTTCCATAACATGCAACAAAACAGATACAAACTATTTGTTGTTTTAAACTGTTTAGGCTTTGATGTTAAACCTAACTTGGCATCAAAACCCCCGATTTGGGTCTGACTGATAAGCACACAGTTAGGCCCTGCTAAGTTTCTTTAGAAATTTTCTAGTTCTTCTTAATGTTGTATGAGCTAAGATAAGCAAAACTGTACCTGATAAACTGTAGTTTCAGCATCCAAGTCGTTGGCAATGCGAGTCAGGCTCAAGACAGCCAGATCCATGGGGTCTTCAGGCAGAGGCTGAGGAACAGGGAAGGGATTTACGTGCTTGAACCTGGGGAACCAGTACGTGATGCGTTGGTACTTTCTTATAGGGTGGCTCTTCTCCCCAAAGATCTGGACCAGTAGGACCTTTGTCTCAACGTTGGGCATTATACCTGAAGCAAAGACAGAAACAGTCGAACTGTAACCTGTGGAATTCCTTCATTGCTCAGTATTCCAGCTTCACTTGGAACTCTGCTCCCTACATTAAATGGAGAAGACACCTACCGTAGCTCTCCATCTGCTCCAGAACCTGAACCCCACACTCCTGCTGTCTAGGATAGTGGTTGAACATTCGCTGAATAAAGTTTCTGGGCACAAAAACCTCTTTGGGAAAAACATCCAGCAGTTTGTTGTATATGGTTAGGTCTCTCTCTACTCCAAATTCTGGCATTTTCTTCAAAGCAGCGTAGATGAACTCCACATGGCCACGCCGTCTTATGTCCCTCTTAGTGAAGACATCAATCACTTGGTTAAATGTGGCCTTGGTTTTGGACTCTTTGGCCACCTGCTCAAACAAATCCTCCTGGGTGACCAAGGACTTGGTCTTCTTCGTGTCATCATCATTAACAAACCGTACAGGTTCCGATTGACTCTTTGCCAACGCTGGGCTGCAACGAAACTGCCTCAGCACCTACAAATGTTATACATATGGAAGAAACTGTCATATTAAGCGTAAACCAGATTGTGCATTATTTCATTAATGGAAAAATAAACAGTCTGATTAAAATAATAAAGTAACAAGCCAAGAAAGAATGATCTGATTCGCATGGAAATCGGTCCACATGCAGACTAGGGATGTAAATATTGTATCATGTCTTTTGATTTTATATGTTAAAGATCTAAAATGTCTGAACCAGTAAAAGGAATCAAACATTTGATCTTTATACCAGCCATTCAGTTGGGGAATGGGCTGGTAGTAAACAGACTGGAGCTCACCTGCTGCTGTTGGTTGTGTTGCACAACAAGCTGACCGGAGGACGGGGACAGCAGCAGGGAACCGCGCTGGGCAACAGTCCGGCCGGACCGAAGCAGCTGCAGGAGGCACCGGGAACATTTCATCCTGTCAGCGGGGCCATCCGACACATTTCCACCTGACAGGACGGCACTCAGTCATGAACAGAGATATGATTCACTCGAGCATGAAACGCACCGTGACCGCTCCACTTTTACACAAACCAATAAAACAAACACACTAAAGCGGAAAATGTCAGAAAACTACAATTTATGTTCACATTTTTAGTGAAATATTCCTCATGTACACATTAGATTAACACATAAAGATATTCTTAAGCCAGCGGAGCAGACAGTAAAGTCTAGTAAAGTCTCCTTCAAAACTGACTTCATGTGGACGCATCCATGTTGGGAAAACAGCGGAACATCCTGGTTCTGCACAATTATTATTCCCCCTCAAACAACAGAAACATTGACGCACCGGAGTAGTTCCGAAGTACCTTACCCCCCCTTTTTTTTTTATTGCGCTTTATTTATTCTTTGTTTTTCTATATATGCTTAAATATATATGAGCTCGGTGTCATATGTGAGCTTACATTTCAAAATAAACATTAAAATGTCACAGAAAATGCATTTTATCATCTGAAGAACCATGGCTGAATCCAACCATATCTTCTTTCCCATTCCAATGCAGACTTTCATTTTTTCATAATTTGACTAATAGATTATTGTGCTGCTCTACTTTCTGGTCATCTTAAAAAACATTATCTCCAATGCCTCTACTATAGAACTTAGATGGAAGAATGCTGAAGAAGACTAGAGAGCAAGAGAACATCACATCAATTTGAAAGTCTCTGCAGTGACTGAGTTATTATGTGTTACATGTTATTTATTCTTTATGTTGTTAAGTTTCTTGATTTTAGAATTGCTCCAGTTTTTATGTTTATGTATTTATTTCTGTGTCTATTTACATTACACATTATTTTTCAGTTGTTAATAATAACATGTTTTCTTTTCTTTTCTTTTCTTCACTTTTGCTTCTTCATATCACCAGAGTTCACTAATATACAATATTTTGCATTTCGACAGTTCCTAATTGGTCTTCTCTAAATTTAATTTCTTCATCATCTTATCATCAATATAATAACTGTCTATTTACTATAATGTGTATGACTCAAGTTCTTTATGTCTGTGATGTTTTTAACTGTAAAGCACTGTCTGTATTAGGTGCTCCATGAATAAAGGTTGATTTATTTGAATAAGAAACATTCTGAAGGGATCAATAATGAGCAATTGTTGAAACTAAAGACATGCTTTAATTTAATTTTATTATTATTATTTTTATTTATTTATTTATTTATTTATTTATTTATTTATTTATTTATTTTTGCCGTAACCTGAAAAAATACAGAACACCCTCTGGTCCTCCATACATCTATGCTCCATCTTGATAGGGTGCAGTAACACCAATCGTCTTGTGGTGACGACAGAGGCTCACTAACTGCATACACATCTTGTCACGCATGATTGGTTTAAAAAGTTGAGGTCTTCTTTTTTTTATGGTATTCCAGTTTCAAATCTCTTCTCTTATGGAAAGAGAAGGTGAGATGATTACAGTTGGGGTGAAAGTTCTGTTGAGTTTAATATTTTCTAAAATGCCATTAGAATAAACAACGTGATTTTTTGTTTGTTTCTTTTTACAACATTTTTATAACCAGCTGCTTTCGAGTTCTTAGTGAATCCAGTTCTGATTAGTTTCGGTGCTAAGCGGTGTTTTATTTAGAGGAGAAAACGCGTTTCCGGTGTTTCTGTCCGCGCAGATTTGGAGATTGACGCGCAGTGAGCGTGTGTGCGTGACGCTCCTCTCTCAGCATGGAAAACTCACCGTAGCCTGGCGTTGACTCTGCATCCAAACAAACTGCACTTTTAAAAGCTGAAACCTGCACTAAGTATGATGGATTCCTCCACCAACAGTCTGGGTAAGTAAAAGAGTCAAACTGGTTTCACCTGGGATCAGTTGTATTTGTGTGGGTCGCTGTGTGAAAACTTCACTCCCATGCAGCAAAGGAGTTTGCCTCACTGTAAAAACCTACATGTTGTCTTTACTTTCGCTCAGCGCAGCGAGGAACCTAGAAAATCAGCTGTAACGTTTATTAAAACCAACCAAACTGTCAGGTCTGTCGTCCTGTTGGGACGCAGCGTAAAGGCGCAGCGCTGCCGCATTCTTCACCGTGTTTTGATGGAAGATTATAGTGAGGGCTGCGGACAGGCTCAAAGTGACTACACACTGAGAGGAAGCTCAGTGTTCGCTCTCTCAATTCTTTTCGTTTCTTTTTTTTTTTTTTTTTTTATACCGTATCTACAATATGTGTAAGAACCTAAGCATGACCGCAGCCCTCATGCGTGGGTGTGTGTGCGCGCATGTGGAGGAGCTGCAGATTTGTAGTTAGCGCTCCTGCACGCGCCAGAATCGCCCAGACTGTTGTTCAGTGCGCGCGGGCCGAAGTCAGATCTGCTGCGTGGAAACTTGGAGTTTCCCAGTTGGGCTGGAAGAGCTCTTCCATCATAGGTGGACATGGAAGTAAAGGGGTTGCATCTGCAGCGCTGTGGCTGCGCTCAGGATTGATCTGATTCCTCTGAAGAACCATGAAGTAACTAAAAGGAAATCTCTAGAAACGGATGTAAAATGTTTGATTTATCCCCTGGTTTAGTAGATTTACATAAAACTTTACAAGTCAGTGGCATTCTGCGAGTAACAGCTGTGTGTTGTTGTTGTTATGTGTGTGTGTGTTGCACCGCCCACTAACTGTTTGTTAGAAACTGTTACACAATGCTGCTGTTGTTGCACATCTGTAGCTGCTGCTCGCCCAGTTTATGTGCTGATGTTGATGTTTACCTGCCTTGTAAACAGATGGAGTGGAAAGGAACTGAGGAACTGTAAAAATCAGCAGAAATAACTTTCCAGCATCTGTGTGTGGCTGTGGTTTCCCTGCACAGGAGGGAACTCGGAGACTGATGCTTGTCTCAGCAAGGCACTGTGTTTGTGATGGAGGTCATGGTGCCTACTGATGTGTTGAGCCAGGTCCACTTTCTACTATCAGACAATTCTTACTATCATGAGTAAGAAGATGGGTTATAGGCCTGTCATGATAATAAAGTTTCCTGGACGATAAATTGTCCCAGACGTTATTGCTATAAATGATGTTATTGTTGTTTGAGACCATTTTCAAGTAATTTAATGGTAATGGCATAAAAATGGAAGAACATTTTTAAATGTAAAACTTTTTTAAAATGTTCATTAATGTTCATTAAAATTTATAGATAAATAAACAATAAATTTTAATGAACATTAAACACTGGGACTGGAAGACATTTTAAATATCCCAAATAAATAAAGAAAACAACAGAAAATACAAATGAAATGAATTGTGGAGGGGCTAGTTGAGACCAAAGCAGCATTTTATCATCCAGTTTTTTGGTAGAAAGAGAGAAAAGAGAAAAACAATAAATCATGCAAATGGAAATTACTGAAGTTGTTTTAATTTATCATGCAATTAATTGATTTATTGATTATTGCGACAGGTCTAGATGTGTAGAGACAGATTCCACACACACACACACCCACACACCCCACACACACCCACCCACCCCCACACCCCACACACACACACACATCTACCCAGATTGATGTACAAATTCTTCACATTATATTTAGTAGGAATGCACAATATATTGGCATTAACGTTGGTATTGACCAATTGTTTGTGTTTCAGCATACAGGAAGTGAGGAGCCATGTTTGTTTGGTCATGTGACAGTGATGTAGGGTGTTCAACTGAAGCAGAGAAGCCTTGTTGGTGGTCACTTTTACACAGTGTTGAAAAATAGGGAAATATGATATTGGTAAACATATGTTTACTGATATTAGTATCAGATATCGATATCAGTCCAAACATTTTTGTGCATCCCTAATGTTTAGAAAATAAGCACCTCTCCTCTTTCTTTACCATCGTCACCATGTCTGCTTCCATCTCACATGCTTCAGCATCTCATCCACTAAAATATATATCAGCTCAGTCAAAGTCCGTCTGCTGGATAAATACATCATACTGAATTATTGTCATTTTATTTTACAAATACAAGTTCAACTCCGTCCCTTATGAAGGCATTTTATTATCAATGCTTAGACCAAAGTAATCTCCAGTGATTTGTGCAGACATCAGCAGGAAGTTGCATCAGCCAATTGCAGCTATTTGAGTGCTTCGCTTTTCCTCCAGAATGTTGTAATGGTCCCTTTCAGAGGAGCAGGCGTGCAGCTTTCCAGCAGTCTGCTGGGACAGAGTCTCTCTCTGTCTTTACATTACCAAACATTTTGTTGCTCTGGCTGCATCATGTCTGCATGGAGTGAAAAGCTTTACAGAACTAAGCTTTGGATTTAACAGATGCTTCAGTTTTCTTTCGGCTGAAACTAAAGTATTCTCAGGTGGCGTAATTGTACAGTATTTAGTATATTTCACTTGATATGGGATTTGCGAACCATCTTAATACACAATTTTTCATTCAGTCTCCTGAATCTACGCATTTTTTTTTTTTTTAACATTCCAGTTTCAAAAACATGCAAGATTGAATTCCTGGAGGACGCAGTGGTGGCACAGGGATAAAGTGTGCAACCATATGCAGAGGCCTTTAGTCCTCAACGTGGCTGTCACGGGTTTGAATCCCAGCCTGCATGTTGACCTTTGCTGCATGTCTTCCTCCTCTCTCACAACCCACTTTCCTGTCTGACCACTATCAAATAAAAGCTACAAGAGCCAGGAAAAAAATTCAGAAAATACAACGCTTTGCTCAAATTTCACAGTTAATTTGTAGTTGCTCTTTAGATTTGGACAGAGAATCAAACAAGAATTGGAAAAAAAAAATAAATTAATTGTCTCCCATTGAGAAGCTGCTGGGATGAGATTACATATTGTGTCTTGTGACACTTCAACAGCCGTTCGGTTCTTGAATGTGTTGACCTAGTTCAGCCTTCGTCTGCAGATTTTTCAGTTATTCCTTGTCTAAATGATTCTTATGAGAAAAGCAGACCAGGCAGATTCTGCATGTTTCTGCCTCTGATAGGTTTGCAGAACAGAATGGGTTCTTCATAGGCTGTCTCTGAGTGGACGACCTACAAGCTGTTTCACTCTGAGATGCTGAGAGCCTCAGTCTGGTTCCACAATCTCCCACTAACAGTCACCAGACCTCTAACATGTTCTCATTCTCACTACCTCCTGATGCGGCAGGATCTAAAGTCACATGGAGAACAAAGCACAGCGTTCTCTCCTACATTTTCAATATTACAACACACACACAGAAAAAACAAGTGGCCACATTAATAAAGTTTCTAAGAATCTTGTCAGAAAACTCCTTGTTTAGTTTGAAAACTCTGACTTGGAATATTAGCTGTGGGGGCGGTGTGTGTGTGTACCCGTGGTGGGGGTGTACCTGTGGTGTGTGTGTGTACCTGTGGTGTGTGTGTTATTGGGTGTATTGTGTCAAGAAAATCCGAGGTCATCCCATTTTCCCATGCTGGAGATTTTAGTTTAACAGTAACAATAAATAAAGTTACCTTTAAAATGAATCACATAAGTGACATCTAGACCCAACAGTAGACTTAGACTTCAT
>CAEFZY010037913.1:0-55649 GCA_903066815.1 Brachyrhaphis roseni
TATATATATATATATATATATAAAGAAATTAAAGTAGCTAAAACACTTGCTTCTACTGTGATTGTATTTATGGCTATTTATAAAAGAATTGAGTGAAAATTATATTATTTTACAATGACTTTATATAAACATACTCATACATCCATCCATTGTTTTTCTTCATATGATTTTGGTGATTAAGCTGTTCAGACATCAGTACGCAGTAGAGTCACAAATCAGTTTTATTTATTTTATTAATGGCGCCTCGATAGTAGACGACAAAAAAGTACCCGCATTTTATTTTATCATCTTCTGCATTTGTAAAAAACATCTCTATCTTGTGTGACTTACCATAGAGTAAGTGGGATGAAAGGTGTTGATACAAGCACTATTAGTTTGGGTTGTTGTCAGCAACAATTAATTTTAGTCTCTGTATCTTAAACATTACTGACTCATTCTGGCATATTGATTCCACTGGTATAAAACAGCGTGAGTCAGCGATGCTTCAGACATTTGTCTTCACAGGTTTGCCGTGTTTAATAAAACACAGCCATCTCACTCCCGGTTGCACTTATTCATGGTTATGCTGACTGCTCATGTCATAAACTTTATCTATAATGCTTGCAAAATTATTTTAGCCTTTTGAAATTGCTCTCACTTTGGTATGTTAAAACTGCTAGCCTTTGTTTATTTTTTTGGGATCTTTTATGTGATAAATAATACAAGTTAGTGGGTAATTGTGACTTGGAAGAAAAATTATACATAGTTTTCTATGTGCTATGGTACCCCTTTGTTGAAATCCAGTTCAACTAATTGCTTCTTCAGAGTTTGTGTGTAATTTAATGTGACTACAAATACAGCAGTTCTGTACAATGGTAAGCAAACATAATGCAGATACCACATAGGCCAGGGATAAAATCTTGAAAAAAAATTAAGTCCTGTTCAATCCACAAATAAAAAAATTTAAAAAATGAACACACCTGCAAACCTACCAATACTCGTCTGTCCACCTAAACTGTCAGGCCTTGTAGGGACAGCATTAATCATAGAAGCAGTCAAGAGGCCCATGGTAACTCTGGAGGTGCCTCAGAGATCCACGGCTCAGATGGGACTTTTGTTTCAATAAACAACCACCCTAAACATACAGCCATACCTGGAATGGTGACCATCAAAATATACTCGTGTTAGAATGGCCCAGTCAAAATATAGACCTAATCGCATTTCAGAGTCTGAGGCAAACCTGGATAATCAGTGTATCAAAGTCTGACTCAGCTTGACCTGCTTTGCAGAAAAGGGATATATTTTAGTCTAGATCTCCCTCTGGGAGTTGAATAGAAATGCAAGACATACGTTTCAAAATTTCACTTACAAGCAAAATGGTAAAACTACACAGAATTTTCCCCACAGTAATAAAATACTTTATGTCTGCACATCACAAAAAAACAAAGTATGTGAAGAATGTGGTTTTCACCTAGAAACGGTTATTGTAATTGTAATGCAAGATGCCGTTTTATGGTTATGCTTATGATTGAGCCATCCAGCTAAATCTGTATTAATTCTAATACTTCATTTTATCATTCTGCAATTCGTGTGTTACATGTGACCTGAATAATTCTGTGTGCCGTTTGTTTGGATACCTGTGTGCAGATCATCTTCTCTGTCCTCATGGCAGCATACCAACAACTTAACTTATTGTGGAGAAGTTGCTCTTTCTTAGCAGAGCTGCTCATTTAGATAAGAGTGGCAGAATATTTGGAACTTGAATTATAGGGTTTGGGCAATGGCCTGTAGAGCTGCCAGCAGCTGTGGATTTACCAGCTGTGGAATTTAGAGGAGAAACTGGGACTAATCGTGTTTGTAAAATGTCACAGGTAGAAGGATGAGGGCTTGCTCTGTTGTTAGCATCAACATAGGCACAAAGTGGGTGTTGGATGCTACTTTTTTGTGTGTAAGTGAGAAGCGCCAGAGGGATTTGTGAGGATGGGGACCCATAAATGACCTTCAGCCAACACATGCATGCATGCATGCATAGTTTCGCTCTATTAGCCTCACTTGTGGGGATATTGCATTACATTCATCTTTATTATTCACAGTATGTCTTGTGAGATCAGAGTTTCATGCATTGAATTTCTTTGACAGATCTTGTTTTCCTTAACAATGACACATATTTACCTCTCTGTGTTTAATATTGAAACAAAATCACAAAACTTTTTGAGATGATTTTATTATTTTTATTTTTTTTTATTTTTTCTTAGATGAAGGAATGTTTAGGGTAGTCATCTGGATTTCAGTCATTTCTTAAACAGAACAAACATTTTGATACATTAACAACATTGTTTCCTATGTTGCATTTAATTTACTAAGAATTAATTTCTGTCCCAAGGCTGCCATTAGGTTTAGGTTATTTTGGGGAATTTAAAGCTGAACTCTACAATCTTTGGTATTTGAGGTTTGAATGTTTGAAAAAGAATTAGAATATTAAAGTTCCAAAATTTTACACCTTAAGCCATCTTCTCAGCCTTGACTACTAATATTTTCTAAAATTAATAATTACTTTTTTTATATGAAATTTAAAATTATTCATCAAATTCCCATATTTACTTTTAAGCAAAAATTACACAGAGAAGGATAAAGGCAGATGTGGCTGAGTGAAAATCTGAAAATTGTGGGTCTAGTTTCTTCCTCTTTTCCACATGTTGGAATGAAATATAGCATAAACCCACCCTTAGAGTTTCACTTTTATATGTACAAATATCTGCACTCTTCTGTTTATTTTTGATGACTGGTTTGATTTTGTTATGTAGGCAAAATTAACCAAGTAAAGCATCTTTATCAGTTCACATTCCAAACTGTTGTTAAATCTCGTTTAAATGGATGCCACCTGTAGAGACTATTAGGAATCATGAAGACTCCCTACTTAGTTTCCTTTAAAAAAGATCCATAATTAATCATCATGCAGTTGAACTCTGAATGTTCATTATGCCAAACTCTAGCTGTGAAACTGCTTCCATCCTGTAATAGAAGTAATTGGGTTTAAAATTTATTTCATTTGCAAAGCAATTCTTAGTAGAAAGTAGTGCTAGTTAAATAGGAACATATTTTTCATCTGTAATACTCTCTGATGCCTTAGAGCAGTGCTCTTCAACTCCAGACCACAAAAATTGGTGTCCTACAAATTTTTGATGCGTCTCTGCTTCAACACACCTTAGTAAAATAATCAGATCATAAACAAAGCCCCGGAGAACTTGACTGCTTACCAAAGAGGTAAATCAGGACACATCTAAAATTTGCCGGACTGGAGTTGAAGATCTCTGCTGCAGAGGAAAAGCGGTTGCTGTTTGGCTGTAACCCACTTGCTGGATAACATAACACAACTCTCACCATACCTGATTACATAGTCCTGGTTTGGAGTGATCCTCAGAATCAAAGTCAGAGTCAAACAGGACTCATCCTTTCCTTCATACAAGTCAGATTTGCTTAACTTTAACTGAAAGCATTCAGTAACCTTTTTCGAACGTACACTCCTTGCATTAATAATCCAAAGTCCCCAGCCATTCCAAAATACTTTTTTTATAGAAAAAAATTAGCTGTATTAATTCATGAGACTTATTACAGTATGTGGTCTTTGTTGAGGATATGCCACCCACCCAAGTTCATCTTTGACTTTTACATACATCAGCACACACCTCCTACTGTCATTTTTACATTCCTCCTACATTCAGATTTACAATTTCCACATGGTCTGAGAGCCTCTTTGTCTTATAACAGTGACTGAAAATAATGCTACTATGCCCATGTTATCCACAGCTCTGTTTATATTACTTACATGTGAACACCAAACAAAAAAAGCTCCATTCCTATGAGGATGGAGCTTCTGCTCCATCCTCATAGGAATGGAGCAAAAGCATTGTGAGAGATCTTCCAAAATATTACAGTTAATCCCAAAATTATTTATAAAATAGTCCTTAAATTTTCTGAAAGTGTTTCTTCTGACTGGAAATAATAACATTTTTGGGGTGGCCCAGATTTCAATCTAATAGAGAATTAGTAAAAAGGTTGGTAAAAAGGCCTTATTAACTAAGGCATTCAAGCAAAACATATACAAGCTGCATGCGGATAAACTCCCTGACCTAGAATTGTCATGCTTTATGGCAATAGTGCTACCATTGTTCTATTGTCCAGACACTCAATGAAAATGCAGTCAGATCTGCTAGTGCTACAAATAATTTTGTGCTTAGATATAGCTAGCTGCTTGAGTGATTGAAGTTTCGCTCACCAACATATATTTTTTAGGCAACCCTGTTTTTCTTTAATTTCCTTATACAGCCAAATTAAATTTAATGCAAAGGCATAGCAGACTGTACAGTACACCTTTAACTGTGGTTTTTGATTTTATAAAACGAATGGCTTGTTGCCACTGACTGGCAAAAACTCATAGAAAAAAAAAATGTATACCTTCATGTAAAATTTAAGCATTCCAAAATGTTTTCTTTTAAAACATTGTGGAGAGTGCGGAATGCCAAAGTGCTATAAATACATTTAATTAAGGTAAATATTATCAATGCTATTTTATTTCCAGTTTTAACAAATTAATGACCTTTAAATAATTATTTTATAAGTTATAATTGACACTTTTCACTCTCCATCTAGGACATTACATTCCCTGTCCCCCAATACAAACTCTCTTTTCCTATTTGTTTTTGGAACTTCCTATCCTCCAGAGATGCAGATAAAGTAAATGAGAAGAGAAGAGAGAGATGGGAGTCGTATATCATGGGATTCCCATCTGAACCAGCCTGCACTGCATTTGTACCATTTTAATTTACCTTCATGAACGAGTCAGCAATTGTGCTGCAGAAATGACTGGAGATTAGTTCTGATTAAAGAGGGGAATCGGTTAAAAAAAAGCACCGCCCTCATGTCTTCTCTAGCATCCCTTCTAATTAAATGCAGCCATGTGAAGCTGTGGTTTGTTGAGTTTTCCTGGACCTATCCTACAGCTCCTGAAACTCATATATAAAATATGTAAATCGCTTTTGATTATGAACATCTGATATTTATAATTTCCGACAGGAAAATTAGTGTGTGCTTAAACACAGCATAATTAATGTTCCTGTGTTAAGGTTTTTAAGGTACATTGAAAATTTCTTAATGATTACAACTTCTTTGTAATTGGGTATGTTCTTTAAATTACAAAACATTTAAACCAGATAAAGCTGATTTGAAATGGATAAGTTATGGTTTTAAGTCCAAAGACTAGTGTTGTATTTTAATAGTCTCATTTCACCACATCCTTTGACTATATAGCCTTATTCTTGTTCTTCTTGCTCATTTTGGGAATTTGAGATTTTCAAGTTACTTTTGCAATCTAGATAGAGAGCAAACTTTTTTATGTGGTCACATTATTTTTGCCAGATAATCCTAAAGGCTATGCAGGGTCCTCACATATTTCTTGAATTTTGCTACAACTGTACAAAATACAAACAGCTTTACCATAAACATGCACAGAATCTCTACCTGTGCTGCATCTAGCAATAAAAACTCACCAATCAAACTGAAGGTATCTCATTGGTTTATGGGTAAATCTCCACACAATGCCAACTTTATGTTGATTTTCAAATTTCAAATGTTGTTGTCCAAATAGCTGCAAATCTCCTATTAGTCTTCTGTGTCCAGAACCTCTGGGTGTTCAGCCGGTTAGTCAGGTAGACTTGGTTTGACTCGGCGCCGAAAATTAAACATTTTCAACTGGTGCAATTTGTTTTCATACTGGGCTGTCAAACATACCAAACCCTTTGTGCCACCTGTTACCTCCCCTCGCCTGTGGTGGTGCTGCACCAAGAACCACTGAAGGAAACAACACAAAAACCTGTGAACAAGACACTGACCACAACTTCTCTCTTTATGAAATGTTAACACATGTGCAGTGGTGTCATATAGGTGTAGGGCTTCTCTTATGCGTTTGGAAAATGTGACAAACAAACGCCCTTCAACAAATGTGCAATGGACATGCACATTTGTTTTGGTTGTATTTACCCAAAATGCCCTGTGCTTGAGTCCATTTCCTGCTTTTGGAGTAGTTTATGGTAATAAAAGGTAGCCTCGTAAAAATCCAAAGTATGCAACACAATATGCCTTGGGAGTAGCCTTCCTTCAATTTTGCTTTAAACTTGTATGTTGTATGCATATGCAACACGAGCAAATTAGGTTCTGAAACAAAAATATACTTTATAGTATTACTATATGCATATATGTATTGATTTTATTTATTTATGGTTTTGCCTTGCACATTAATCTAAAAGGCTTGCCAAGTGTTCAAAAAAGCAAGACATAAATAGAGTCAGCCATTTCTCTCTTTTCACCTCATTCCTTAGTTTGGAAGCATACATTATTACATGGAGTGCCTTGTTAATGGAGAGGAAATATTCACATCAAGTGACGGGTAGGAGACAACCATTCACCTATTCGCTCTGAGTCGCGAGGCGTGAATTTTTACATCCTCATACCTCAAGTTGCAACCGGTGAGTGAACATTCCATGTATTATGGATGAGGTGAAAAGGGTGGAAGTGTGGAGGATGGTGAGGGGGTTATCACACAGAGATAGAATTGTTCAAGAATGAACAATGTCTGTCTGTTCACTACATGAAATGCTTCTGCACGGGACGTTTGAATGTGTGCGGCTTCGGAGTGTCTTGTAAACCCCATTAGGCTCTCATGCATCAGCCCATGGACACAATTCTCCTGACTGAATACATCCATAGACAACAAGGGTTTGAAATTGTTGAAAAACGTCAGAGCCGAGAAAGTGTTTTCTTTTAAACCACATTCCCTCTGGTTGTCGACTTAATAAGGAAAGGCTAGTGCACATGAGAATGCAAGTAAATTGAAGAGCCTAGGCCTCCAAAAAAGGCCAATTTATTTTGTTTTATCTTTATTTTTGCATTAAATATATAAAATTATCTCTGATTTCTGCTTATGTCTAGTAATGGGAAATTTCTGTAGCTTTTTTTATAAGTAGAAAAAAGCCACAACAGTTAGCTTCAACAGGAAGTATTTGGTAATTTGTGCGTGTGTGTGTATTTGTTTGCATTCACAACTGTCAGGTTCAGAAATGTTTACAGTGGAATCCATATCGACAAAACTGTGGTTACATCTCAAGAAAGGTAATTCCAGATCACGACGCAGCCACTAACTTGTTTAATTGTGGGCATGGTGTTCTTCTGGGGGATACATGGTTGTTTCTGTGTCAGTCTTAACCTTTGGAATTGTGGCATTCAAGTTTGTTTCATCTGACCACAGCAAATAGTTATATGAACATTTTGGAAATTATTGCCAGCATTATGTGCTTTCTTTAACGATTGTATTACTGTTAAAACATATTTGCAAATAAAATAATTTTAAAAAGGGGTGTACACTTTTGAGAGCCACTGTATGAGTTTTCAAAAGTTGGCCAAGATTAACTTCTGAATAAGGCAGGAGAGATTTACGTTAGCACTGCCTAAAATCACGACTGTTCACTTATGTTGTAAATAAAAAAAAATACAAACTTTGGTCATTTTAATATGAAATATATTCATGTTTATAGTCATGTACATGCACAAGTCTAACTTGGCAGTGTTTCCAAACAGCCATTAGGATCGTTCTCTTCTAAAAGTTCATTGTTGTTTGCCTTTTACTCACTACAACCCTGATACAGCAGTATGATCTTCGTTTTATATCCTGCAACAACTGCGACCACATAAGCACACTCGGTGTCACAAAGTAGACTGCTCTGTGGGAAATCGTGTTCACAGTGACCTGCTTTTTCTGACACACCGAACTGACAAGAACACATATCGGCTCGACTGCTTCTTTGTGCTAGTATCCATTCAGATTGTGAGGAATTATAGAATTTATGAAAAATGTAGACAATTAATTGCTTGAATATGAAACCTCAACTACTCGTGTACTCGGAGTCTCCGTGGCTCACGGAATATGCACAGTGCACCTGTATATTTGGAAACCTTAAGTCACTAAGATAATTGCTGTCTAAAGTGCTGGAATTTTTGCTCTCTATATCCAAATCTTTACCTGTTCAAACAGGTGGGCAGATGTTGAACATTTCTAATGAATTGGTTGAGGGAGTGAGATAAAATCAGCAGCAAAGTTTGAAAATGCCTTTTAAAGCTGAAGGGCAAAGATAGTGCAGGGACGACAACGTAGAACTAATATACCAGTGATAACCCTTATTCTGAGTAATCAACTTGAAATAACTCTGAAAGTCAAAGAGCCTGCCCTTGATAAAAGAAAGCATACATGCATTTTATGCAACAGAAACTGGTGCAACATTTACACAGTAGATGATAAAGATATTTCATCTTGATCACTTCCTTTCACAAAACAATACACATTGTTCAGAGATTGGCCTGCTGGGAATTATGCTAAACGAATAAACCTGCAATGCAATGATTACAAGGCAGCTATGAGTTAAAAGGCTCAGTAAAATAGATTTGCAGAAATATAGCAGCCAGTTTTCACTTTTCATCTGTTTACTCAAGTATCTCTGGGAAGCTTAGTGAATGACTTGGAAGAGGACAGAAAAAAGCCTTATGCCGTTTACCTAAAAATTGTGTCATAATTTATTCCTTTGTGAAAGGGCCAGTAGGGCTATACATCTTTAAGGATATTTTATTACACGTTGTCTTAGCTTCATAAACTTTGCTGATAGAAATTTTATGAGCTAAAGCTGAATGTAATCTCTTTTGCTTTGTGTCAGGGTTGGATTTCTGGCTTAAAAACTCTTGCCTAATACAACTGATGAATTAAAGACAATGTAATTCTAAACCATAAAAGTTCCTATGGAGTGATGTATTTCCATGGTAACAAACTAGTTTATCACTGTGAAGGCATACAAATTATGTAGCACTACCTTGTTGTTACTTTCAGACTTGATGGAAGTTTTAACAATAGGTATTCATTCTGGATGAAAATCCATTTAGACTAGCCCGATTGCTCAAATTATAAATATGTACCTTTGACATAAAAAGTGTGAAAAATATGAATTGGCCTACAACTTTCTTTTTACTGAAAAACTGGTATTCTTAAGTCTTGTCATGTAGGTAAAAATGAATGTAGATTTTTTAAATATCTTTTTAGAAGTATACTTTAGCCTAATATCAAATTATTTCCCTTGAGCATGGCTCTTTAGTGTAAATGTGACAGATTCATTCCAATTTCTGAGAAAGAGAAGAACATCTAAAGAGCATTTAATCTAAGACAGGCTTGTTCAGGGATCAAACGGGCAGGATGATGTATTGTTGAGCTCTGATTTCACACGTTTCATTTCTTCATCTTGCATCACTCACTAATGTCAATGAACAAGCATTGGGGTTTTAGAAGTTCATCTAATAGATTAACATTTGTATTAACTCATAATCATACTGAATTATATTACATTGTTAATATTACAAGATTAAACTCTTAAAAGATTAGACTTGATAAAAAAAAAACCTGTCTCAATCCTTTTAGAACATGTGGCAAGATTATCAATAGCATGACTTTGCTCCCAAAGAACCATAGACGCAGAAAAAAAGAGAGTAAGATTTGCGAAGAGATAATTGTGAAAGTTAGTTTTGTTCCATATGGAGGCAACTGAAGGATTTGAGAACGTTACTGACTGCTTCAAAGAGGTTAACTTCACAAAAGATCATGAGCATTCACTGAGCCATCTTCCCTTAAAGACATCTTTCATTTGAAATTGTTCTTCTGTAGAATGAAGTATTTTGTCTTTTGCATGTTTTATGGTGTGTATTATCAGGTTTTGGCCTTCAGAATTATCCACCACAGGGTTCAATGCTCTAGTGATAAAGCAAAAGCTGTTGAGGAGATTGATGTTTTTCATTTAGCTCTCAAAGTTAAACAACATGGTGACAAATTAGCAGCCAGGCTTGTTGGTGTGTAAAAATTCTGTGCAAAAAGTTTTTGCTAAATTTCTTCCACTGCTATAAAATCCATGGTGCTCTCCATTTTGCTTAGAGTAAACACCTGAGAGTTTGGCTGGTTATAGTTCACATTTGAACCTTGTGCATCAACAAAATAGACAGATATTGTGTTGATAGATACACTCAAAAAAATTTCTAGCATTTTTTTGCTGAAACATTTTGCATGTCAAATACACTGAAATACGTACATTATATATGTTAATCATATACAAAGTTTTATTTTACAATTTTACGTATTATTTTGTCCAAGTACCTAATGACATTGACACGTATGGTAAGGATTTCTCTGACAACACTGATGGCCACAGCATTGATACTTTTTGAAAAGGCAGTTTCTGTTGCCAGTTGAAATCTTGTTTCAGTCTCTCTCAGGCTTTAACTATGCTTTAGCTTCAATAAAGATTGTACCTTGCAGCGTAGGTAAACAAGAAAATGCCAAAAGCCATGTCAAACCTGATAACCCATAAACGGCGATGTAGAAAAAGAAGTCATGACAGTTACCCTAAATGTTACTTTTCATGCCATTTCAGCATAGTTTGAAATGTTTTCTTTTTCCAGTTTTTTATGCATTTTATCAACATCCTTTTCAGTTTCCAATACTGTATATTTTTCAGAGATGGAGCTGGGAGTTCTCAAGTTGCCACATGTGTCACAGAAAGAGGCAACCCTCAATCCCACACACGCAAAGCTAGCACAACCTTAGTGAATTTTTATTCAATTTTCTAGGTCTGTCTGTCAAAATGCCAGTCAAGACCAGCAGAGCCCAGTTTGCTGTTGTCACAAAAACCCCAGTTTTCTGGCACACCATTGCGCTTTGCTTCTCCTGAACTTTGGAGCCGATGGCGTTTAAAAAGGACAGCTGAAGTAAGTCTTGCACTGTCTGTGAGCAACAAACTGAGGTCACAGAACCATATAAATTCTTAAACAGGCATTGAAGTCTGTAGATGAAGTAATCTGGAAAAACACACACACACTCTCTACTTGTGCCTGTTGGCTTTTGTCGCCAACTACTGTATCACATGGACACCCGGCTAGTTTTGACCTTTGATTACCACGATTCCAGACAAATATACTGAAATTTATCAAGGTTTTGAAAAACATTTGTTGATTCTACTTTTCCCTATTTTTGAGCCTGCTGTTCTCAGCAGCACAGGAATGTATGCATTAGTCAGCTCCATACATATCAACATCTTCATCTTCGCCACCTGCCTAGACCACCCACCTTCTGTCGTGACACCTGCCAGTCAGAACCGTGTCAGCTAACGATTAACTGGTGAGTCAAGTCAGCATATCAGTCAGTACATCTGTCTGACTGAGGCAAGTCTGTTGGCTTTCCACTCGGACAGTCAGGAAGTCAGTCAGAGAGACAGATTGTCATGCAGATGGCTCATCAGTTAGACATAGTGGCCCTCCTCTGCACAGTGTCTATCAGGACAGTAGTACTTCCTCAATTTTTGTTTAAATTTCTAAAAGCATTTTTCATAAAGACATAATGTAAATAATCAGTATTTAATCTTGGAATGTCCCATTCAAGATTTATTTTTAGTAGTGCTGTTAATCAATTTAAAAAAAAAAATTGCATTAATCACACTTTGGTGCTGTGATTAATCACTAAACCAAACTTTGTAAGCTTGAAATATAAATATGCATACAGTTGCCGTTCTTGCTGGAAGGCCACCCCTCCTGTTGCACTCCAACCAATGAAAATACAAGCAGTTATCAGATTTTTTGGGGGTGGGAGGCAGTTGCAGGAGAAGGTAAATAAAGTACTCTCTCAGTACACATTAGCAACTAAGGTAAACTTACTCCACTACACATGCATACAAGTAGTAGAAAACGTGTTCAGGAGCCAATTGACAAATAACATATATTTTACTTTCTAGTTCCAAGGCACCCTCTTCGTTTTGATGCCACCCTGGGCAACTGACCATATAGCCCGTATCAAAATCTGCCACTGTATGCATGATTTTAAAAAATATCAAGCATCTCAAGATTCTCATTTTTCTGTGGCGATGTTTTTGTGCCACCAAGTTGAGCCCGCAGTGGTTTTCTGACATGCGCTCAACTCTGACAAGCGGCTCACAATCGGCTTCATCTCTCTTTGCTCACTGGGTCAGTTCTGTATGTGTGCTCACACTTTGCTCTGCCTGCACTCGACTCGTATGTAAATGAACCATACCACCAGACAATTTTTTTTAAATCCAATCAAAGCATGTCTTGATAACACTGCATTCACTTCAGTGAAAAACGGCCAATCACAACCAGCAATTTAGGGACATTTCCACTGTTTTGCAGCCGATAGACACATTGCAGCATGATGTCACACCAGTGGTAAATAATGTACCACAGTAATGACTTAAGTTAATTGTTGCCAAATTATCGCAAAATAAAGTCTGAAAGGCTGGTTTTCATCTAACTGAATTCACTATTCGCAAGGCATGCTTTGATTGGATGGAAAAAGCCTGTCTGTGATTGGCTGGTAGTGTGGTTAATTTAAATACAAGTCAAGTTTTGATCAGACACAGAGTCAAGTTCGATGACAGACAGAACTGGCCGAGTGAGCAGAGAGAGATGCTGCAGAGAGAGATGTTGCTGAGCACAGTCAGTTGAGTAAATGTCAGAACACCACTGCGCACTCAACTTGGTGTCACTGCACGCTCACCTTGCTCATTGCACTCAACTTGGTGGCACAAAAGTCACACAATAGTTTTCCAGGTTCCTACATTCCTATAGGAAGTCATTTTGCTTAAACGTTAATAGAAACGTCTTTCTCCATTCATTTCCTATGGAACTTGTGTGATGAGGTGACAGTTGCTTGTCCTCATCCAGCTGAGCGACTGGAATAATTCGAAATTTTGAGCTTTTGCGCATAGATGTGCACATAGTGACACAACACAAGAAAGCTGAGAAATGTTCAACTTTTGCCGCTGTCTACTGTCACGGAAAACGTTCACCTTATGCAGTCATTTGTCACTCCCCATGTGTTGAGACCATAACAAGCTGCTGTGAATTAAGTAAACCTCTGTGGGAGAGAGACCTTCAGGTCAAATTAGTAGCTCGATTACTCTACGTTATATAATATTAATGCATTAAAATTTTTATATTGATCACATCCATTAATGTGTTAATGTTGACAGCACTATTTTTTATCCTCATACTGTTATAAGTCCTTTAAGATGAGTCATTTGCAAGTATTGATATCCATTTAAGACATGCATGTGCTTAAAAACTCATCAGCTATAAAGAAGAATATAATAACACACTATATTTGATTCCTGTCGTATGGTCTACCTTACTATTATAACTGTATCCCACTGCACTCATTAACAGCAGTTTCCATTTTTCATCTTAGTTGACACTCATGAGCAGAACATATAGTCATCAATACCATGTGGCAATATTTTCATACCAAACTATTCATGACAATTTTTTTTTCTTCCGTTTTTCCTATCTGGTTTGGGTTTTGTCTTAATGGTTCACTTAGGAGTTTAAAATCAGTCACAGTCCAACATGAATCCTTGTTTTGTTTTTTGTTGTTGTTTTTTGTAATAATCTTTATAGACCGAAAGGAGACGATGGAGAAAAAATGCAATAGTATTTAAAATTTATTTGTACAGAAAGCTGATGCAGAAAGATGACTAGTTCCTGTTCTGACTACAGCTGGGTGGGACTGGTGTGTGAGGACTGAGAAAATGTGAGTGGTTTGGGAAGGAAGACGGCCCCTTGGCAGCAGCCTCTGTTTTTTGAGAAGAGGTCTAAGAAAATGTGTCCTTTCATAGCAGAACTTCTAAAACTATCTGGTAAGTTATCAACAGATTTGCCTATAGTGACATTTTTAAAGAAAAAAAGAACGATTTATTACTAGGGACTTTAAAAAAAACAAAACTGAGAGGTATTCGCTAAATATCATGACAAGATTAATAAGTTGGCAGCAGTTCAGCTGTCACATGTGCCACTTGACACAGATAGATACTTGCAGCAGCCAATACTGTCTCACTTTCACAGTTAACATGTTAAAGGATAGAAAATGTGTGAGATCACTGGGAAGTGAAGAAACACATTTGTTAAATTTATTGTCCTAATACAGATTTTTCAAGCATAACAGTGGGTGTAATACTGAAAAATTAAATGTAAGTCCACTTCCAGGTAATATTTTTTAAATTTTATTTTATTTCACTTTGGTATTAACCAGACCAAAACACTTAACAGTTGTTTAAATGTGGACTGCATCTGTACCATATGGAAGATTGATTACATCTTCCTCATTTTATTGCTAGCAACGCCTGAGCACCCATACATATGAAAATAGTGAGCACAAGTAGGAAGGAGAGAGTCATCCTTTATTGTTATAAAAAGATGTTTGCACTGCTGTATTAACTGATTAAAATGATTTGAATGAATATGCCATTGTTGTTTATGCAGATAAGTATGTGTGTAAGTGCGATTTGGTTGGTGCGCTACTAACAATTCTTATGAACAAGTAAGATTTCAGCCTGATCTGTCTTTAAGTACGGACATCTCACACAAAACCTGTTGCACTCGCACACGCGCAAAAAAAAAACCCAAACAAAACAATACGAGGACCTGCACAGTTAACCCCAGCAGATAATTTGAAGCCGCTGCAGTTGTGGTGCTGTTGTATTTCTTTTTCTCTCCTCAGTAAAAGCCAGTGAAAACAGATAAACAGAAACAAAAGCACAGCACAGAGGTGCAGCCATCTTGAAAAGAACATCAGCACACTCATGCACAAACAGACACTAACCCAAAATGCTTTGTTTGGACCGAATCACTTGATACCAAACTGAAAAACAATGAAAGGATAGGCAGAAAATTGCAACTGCTGGCAACCACATCGGGATTCACACAGAGATAATTCTGTCCATCAGACTAACTATGATGTTACGGTTATTTAAGGATTAACTTTGAACAGTGTATCAGTGTGGGTTCAGGGGATTTATATATAAGGTATATATATATATGTATGTGTCTCCAAATTCTCCAAGGAAATTATGAATGTGGATAAAATTTGTTGTTTTGACTTCTCCCACCATGTATGCACATCGTTCTGTGCTTGACTCTTTCTACTAGAACACCTCTGTATCTAGACAGTGATGTTTTTGCCACTAGAGAGATTCCTGACTTTGTTCTCAGTTGATCAAAAGCATTTGCACTCTGTCACAGTTCACTGCTTTATCTAAAAACAAGTTTCACAATTTAAAAATATTCCTTTTCATATTTGTTTTTGCTACTTATCTATTTTTCTATCCCTTATAGTTTTTAATTATTCTAACTATATTTTTGTTCTCTCTTGCATAAACACTTGAGCTCTCACTGCTAATATGCTGCTTCTGAAAGTGCATTCAACATGGCAGTGTTCAGTAGATCCCAACATAAAATTAAACTTTTAAAACAGCAACTTGCTATTTGGTTGAAACCAAATATTAAAAATACCCAAATGAAATTTGAAAGTATTGCCCCTGGAGATGCTTGGACTTCGTCTGGCAAATCTGCCTTCAACTCCGACAGCATGGGATGAAATATCAAGGAGTTTGTGATGATGTGAGTGTAGACTAGGAAGCTATTTTGTGTGTTCAAGCTGTCATTTTAAAAGCCAAGAGCTGCTTGAAGGATATGTTGCTTCCCTAGAGGCAGAAAAGGCAAAATATAAGATTTATCTCAGACAAGCGCCGTAACACAGCAAGGCTGGGCTGATATGTTTTAAAACCACTGCCATTGAAAAAAACCCACAGTCGACTGACATTGTGAACACATCTTGGATGTGACAGATATGGCATCTTTATTACTAATTCATTGGAACAAAGTTGGATCTTGGCAAAGTGCTTCCCTGTGCATCCCAATCCCACATCCAAATGAATCTGAAAAGGCAATCTAAATTAATAATCTCATAGAAATCGAACTTCTAGCCATGGAATACACTGATGCCCTTAACAAAGGCTAAACATGTCCACTAAACAGAATTCTTCATATGCTCAACATTTCTCCCTTCGCTTTTTTTGTGTGTACACAGGAAGCAAAGTTTGTTTTTTCTTTGCCCTTTTAGCACAATGTTACTCCCTGAGAGTTTGTATTAACCTTAATAAACAGATGTGGTATGGCAAAGGTAAAGCCTGTAAATAGTAAACACCAACCTGTTAGAGATTTTTAGACAGCTATTTTGTTTTATTTTTTCTGATAGAGTTAAAGGCAGAATATTTATGGTTTCGAGACAAGATAGAGAAAAAAACACTTTAATGCTTTGGCTGCTTTAAATGAATAATTTCTATACCTGTCGGTAAAATACAGCACTTATGAAAAGCTGGGAATCCACGGTGGATTTTGTTCTCATGTCATTCTCTTATATTTCTCACTTCCTCTACAGTTTTGTACAGCATAGTTGGGTTTAGAATTGCTTCAGGTTGGTATTTTCAGCCGTGCTGTAATAAATGTTTCTAAAGACAATAAAGTATTAAATGGTCCCATGATTCCCTTGAGTGAAGATTATCAGTAATATTCTCAGAGGAGCTTGATTTTTTTTCCACAAATAATCTGACTTGTATTATACTGTCATGACATAATTTTAACAAATATGTAAAAGTTTTTTTTTTTTTAATAACAGTTGCATAATGCAACTTTGAGAGTAAAGCTTAAGATTTTGAAGTCTCATGAGCAGAAAACATAGCACTCTTTTTGAATAGGCTATTTCACCTATGAATCAATTGATGAATCTTAAGCATAGTAATTTGACACTGTAAATTGGTTTCATGAGGAAATTGTGTATTTTTCCTCATTTAATTTATTCTTCTTTTAAACTTTAACGAGTGATTTTCTTTATGTAAGATCTTGATGTTCAGGGTTTCTGGGAGCTAAAATTCTCTTATTTGCCACCGTGAATGCACAGAGATGCACTCGGATCTTTGTAGTCAGGAATTATCAATAATTGTGATACTGTTGCTCCAGAGAACGTCAGCTGTTTGTGAACCATTCTCTTTGCCCATCAATACCTTCAGCCACCACCGGCCTTGTAGTCATTCACAATCTTAATGTGGCCCAAAATGTAAACCAGTTTGACACTCCTGCTCTAGTTGAAATCTATTGGGCTAGAAGGAACTGTGCTCTAGTCATTAATGTACTGAATCAACAACAGAACCTGTTATTTTTAGAGAGAATGCCTGCTAAGATTACACTACTGTATGTGTGCACACACAAGCTGACACTTTACACGCCTCTCTTCCTGACAGAATGTCTTTTTTCTGCATATTTGCTTATGCTGCATATGTCTGCTGCTCCCTCTGTCGGCCCGCGTGTAATTGCTCTGTCATACCATGGACATTCCATGCTGCAAACACTGGAGGGACCTTCTGCTTCACCCACACAGCCTTGTAATTATGGTGGCCTCCCTCCAGGGATTGGTTAGATTCAGCTGGGGGACAGCAGAGAAACCACTCTAACCCTCCCAGCACCAAGCCCACATGTCCGCAAGGCTTCTATTAAGCAAGCACTCGTGCAATTACCTGAAGGTGAGGGAGTGACATTAATGCAGCTGGAATGTGATAAAGTGGTTTCTATCATGTTTAGCAATGAACAGTACTGCATAGATGTTATGTAATGTTCCTGTATGTATGTATATTGTGGAAATGGATCAGCTGTTTAAAAGTGCAGTCAAAGAGATGGTAGAGAAAGTGATGAGATTTTCTCTAGGTGTGTATTGTGGAGCATAAAGCAATGCGACGAAGTCCCTTCTCATCCTGTTCCTACATGCTGTCAATCAAATGATTGAAAAGAAACTTGTAGAAGAAATAGAAATGTGTCTTGTAGGATTTTTTTTTTTTTTCGGTCATGAAAACCATGGACAGCCATGGTGTGAAAGCAAGTTGTCTGTTGGGCAGCACACTGCAGACAAGTTACCCATGCAGATAGCCGTATGAGTTAACTAAATTAATTAACTTAATTATCAATAGAGATTTAACCTGTGTGCTTATGAATAGCTGTGTGTGTCCCATCCAGCTAGTTTATTATGTATATCCATTCCCATCACTATTGTTAACCAGTGATGGGAATTTCGGCTCTATTCAGAGAGTCGGCTCTTGTGGCGCGGCTCCCAAAAGGCTCTTAATTTATTGTCTGCAGTCCCATATTTTAACCCTCTCCAGGCAGATGTTGCAGATTTGCAACAGCTAAATGCTGTTGAAATGCTGTTTAAATGTCTCTCTCAAAAAGTCTGAATTGTATATTACAACCCCATATGATCATTTTCTCCAAATATCAGATTTTTCCTGCAACTACAACTTAATTTGAGCCTGAGAGGGTTAACTTAACTGGGCAAATAGGAATGTTTTGTTTGATGAATCATTTTGCATTCAGTGTTCCCAGTATGAGAAGAATTATGCTTCCTTACTTTTGTGTCTCTGTTCTGTTACAAAAGCAGACATTCTTACCTTTGTATAATATTTTAATCAGACTTTAATTTTATTTTATTTTTTTACCAAAACAAATAAGTAAAACTCTTCAAACATAATCATAGTTTATCTACTATTATACAATATCTTTAATCTTCAGCCAGTTGCTGCTTCTCTTTCTCTTTGCAACACACTCTCCTCCTCGCCACTGTCTAAAGTACAGGTCATTTACTACCCAACCACCTAAAACTTATGTTTCTTTAAATATCATAAATGATTTATCACATTTCTGTCCCCTCTTTTCTCAGCTTGTTTTACAGATATTTGTGTTGACTGCACTTGTGTCTTGTCTGCCATCCTGAAAGTTGAGAAGATTACATTAATTGCACTAGATGTATTTTGAACAATCAGAGGCAGTGAACAAAAAGACATTTTACTTTCTACAGCTCTGAGCAAGTCCAGGAGCGTTTGTTATCTAGAGAAAAGTGGGAGAAAAGCAAAACAATTGTAAAAACAAAGAAATTCCCAACTGAAATGGGTCTAGCCAGCAGACGCGACGCAGAATGTGCTCTCAATCTTTTTTTTTTTTTGTTTGTTTTTATTCGTTCATAAAAATATATATTCTGAAACTGAACAAGCAGTGTCAGTATGCAAAAACGTCCTTTTTGTATGAACCCAGTTTGGTGCCAGGGTCACTTTTTACACTGAGGTATCATTGTTTCTCAGTGTGCCAAGAGGACTAAACATTTTCCTCTCTTTGATGTTTTTTTTTTTTCTCGGATGTTACTATGCCCCATCTGTGTCACATTTTGCATTGACTAAATCACTGAAGTTAGCTTCTATCATTTCATCCAGTTTATGTGAAAAGCTGGTTGTCATTTTTATTAATATATTTGAGTATATTTTACTAACATGTCCCTCATCCAAGAATATTCCCAACAAGGAAGTGTATTTTAAAGTAAAATAGAATCACTTTAAAAACAACTTTTTTAAGGTGTTATAGAGTAACACCATCATATATAAAATATATAGAAAAATAAAAACATGAAAACCTTTTAGTACATTGTTTGTATATTGTGTGCCAAGAATGTATTCTTTCTAAGTTATATTTTATGTCTAGCCATAGCATGGATTCATCCCTGTTGAGTTTGAAAAACATATGAGTCAAGTGACAAAGAAAAAGCAAATCTTTTTTGTAAAAAACAATAAAAAAACAAGAGCTGAACATTCAGCTTATCACATTTGCAAAACAACTACACAAGAGTTCTTGATTTTCTACCGTTGGCTAAGGGTCAACAAGAGGAAAACAAATTGTGCTTCCTTAAAATCACTTTAAAATCTACTCAGGTTGATTACATCCTCAGAATGGCTTCTTGAAAAACACTTTTTAACCTGTTAACTACCTTTGACAGTGACTGAATTAAATTAAAATTAATTGTAGTGATATTTAATGTACGCAATTAGGATTTTCTATTATCAGATAATGATTGATATGAGTATTTTTTTTATCCATCAACTTGGAGCCCATTAGGAACAGATCAACTTTAAATACCAAAAGAAAAAATAAAATCTTATCAATAAAGAGCAAGCCCTGCTGGGAAGGTAGAACTGCCATCAACAATAAAGCAAATCAATAAAAAAAAATATATATAAATATATATATGTATCTGCTGTTGCAGTGCTACGTGAGTGATGATTTAAACACTGTTAAACAAAGAGAATTTAAAATTGCTTTTGTGGCAAATTGGCTTGACACACCAGTGTAAATCGGTTTATGTAAATCTCATAAAGAGTGCTGTCCTTATCTCAACATGACATAAACCAGAAGCTGAATCAAAGCCTTTAAAACCAACAGCTCTAAGTAAACACTGAGATGGGTTGGCGGGAACTCCAGTGCAGAGGTTACGCTTTGCAAATAGAAAGCTTAGGGTTTAGTGAAAACAAAATTAATCAACCTTTCAGCTGATTTACTTAGATTAGGCTTCATTTTGTTTTCCCAGGCTGGTTACTTTTATGTCTGCTCAAAGTCTCTGTTAGTTATTCTTTAGCTTTTTCCACAAAAGATGAAAGTTTAGCAATCATCTGAAAAAAAGGAGAGCCAAACTTTTTATGAGACCAAAACATAACAGAGATCCTCAGATGATGCAATACCCCAGTCATATACTGCATGTTTCGAACACCTCTCTTCAGGAACGTTAGGTTGAATTCTAGAGATGGTTTTCAGTTGTGTCCAAATCATTTTGCAGAGACACCTGACTGGCATAAGAAGTCACAAATAATGAGGGTATTTCAGATGGGGGCAGCCAAAATGCATTTGCAGCACTGCTGACACAAAAATGACAACCAAAAACATTTAGAATTTAGATGGACTTAGAAGAAATAAATTTCATCTCATGCAATTAAAATTCAGTTTGGCCAATTTATTCTTTTATATATTGAGTGGCTGGAAAAAAAAATATGTAAAAGAAATGACAGAAACATCACAAGGGTGAAAAATTTACCTGACAGGGTTTAATCTGTTGAGTAAACAGATAAAGGTTTATTTGTTCAGCTGAGTACCAGCAAAATAAAAATAACTCAATCATGAGAAATTAGCAACTTTTAAAGTTCTGACAAAAACAGAAGATAAACATCAGTCTTTGACATTACAAAACAGCAAATATTTCAGAATGCTTTAAGAGGTTAAATGAGCAAAAAAAAAAACAATGTTCGGGTTTTTTGTCTGGCCATATCTTTTTGTAGATTCTTACTGCATAAACACAAAACACAAGCTTTACAGAAAAATGTTTTGCTCAGCTATTAACAGTAATAGAATCAAATAATGTTTTTAAAAACACTCATTGTTTATCTGTTTTAATCTTACTTTCATTATTGCCCTTTTACAGAGCAAGCAATTGTGCAAGTATTAGGTTTTGTGTCATAATCTAGCAGTAACTTAGGCAAGTATTGTGGCACAAAGGACAGTTAAAAATACAATGTAAAAATTGTGTCCAATGATTTTAAGAATGTGTTAAGTCACTGTAGTTTATTCAGCAACATACAGTATTATTCTGCATGTGGTGGATAAAATAAGTACTGAACATGTCAATGCTTTCCCAGTTAAAATATGGTTTTATTGGCATACAATTGAAAGCACATGTCAACAGCAATCCAAGTAATCCACACATGTAAGAAGTTATGGCAAATTATAAATGAAGCATATGATGAGATCCATTTTAAAATACTTAGGCTACTTTGTTTAAAACATTGTGCGTGCATAAATTGTTAGGCACCTCACTAACAACACAAGATATTTCTCAAAAAGATCATTGTTTGCATTTCTAATTGATAAAAGAAATAAAAGGTGTGGTCCATGTATACGTACTTTAAACTTGATTATTTTGGATCACAAAATAATAAATTTAGCCATCACTGCAGTGGCCAAACCAGTATTGTGTGTTAATGAAAAGTGATATGACCAAAGCACACAGTTCAATCTAAAGTTCTTCTGTATAGTTGGCTTGAGATCCCTGGTAAATCGTTTGCCTCAGTCTGTCACCTGCAAGTCAACCTCCTACACTTTCAACCAACACTGCTGATCAAACTCTTGCTTTTATGATTATAAAATATAAATCAGTACAACAAAGCTGACATCTCCTTGTCAGCCAGTCTCTGAGTTGGTTTAACTGACTCCCTTCTGTAATCCGCCTAGAGTACCACAATTTAGCCAAGACCTGAGGGTCACTGTTAGTGTTGTTTCTTTTCTCATACGTCAGGTATTAAAGAGTGACCTCGGAGAGCAGGTCAAGCTGAGGTAAATCTTTATCTTAACTAAGCTACTTTCTCTTCTCAGTGTCTCTGTCTTCACACAAGAAAATACCAGGAACTGATCACTAGGAGCAGAATCGAACTTTAATGTGTTTGCTTTAGTACAACTCCCTTCTGTAACTCTAGAGTAGCTGAGCCAGAAACATGGCTTTTCATCTGCTTTGTGTATATGACTCATAAAAAAAAAGAAGCCACAGACCCAAGGCACCAAGGAAGAGAGGAGGAAAACAGCTCAACTGACTGATGACAAGTAATGATTTTCAGGCCTATGTTCCTGGAAGTGCAATTTGTCGTATTAGTTGAAAAACGCTGAGCCGAGTAACAAGAACTCATCGCTGCTGTTGTTTAGATGACATCTCGCACAATTCCTCTCCTAGACGGCCCCCTGTGTGTTGTTGGAGACTTGTGATAAATAATTGAAATGTTGACTCAGCCCAGTGGTCTGGGTCACAACAAGCTGTAGTACTGCTTATGTGGGATGTGTGTGTACATAGGTTGCCATGCATTTGATAAACCTATGAGGCTGGTATTTGAAAGACATCATTGTATATTCAGCTGGGAGAGGGGGGGGCATAAGGCTTGGACAGATATAATGGTTGAACCAGAGTGGCACAGAAGTCTGAGAAGGAGTGAGAGTGAAAGGAACTGTGAAATTGAACAGCTGTTGGAAGTTACGTCTGTTGAGCCGGACGTGCTGTCCGACGCTCAATCTGCCCAGTGGTGGGTGAGTGTGAACACACATATTCACACACCTGCAAAAGTTCTCACTGGCACAAGCAGCAGATCATGGACGTACTGTAAGCATTAACTGGAAGCAGAACAGTGGTGTTTCACAACTTAATTTATCTCCCGTATAAGCTTTTTTATAGGGTTGAATTCAATTTAAGCCAAACCAAAATGTGAAAAACTAAATTCAAATACTTTTTCTTGCTTCAGTTTAGTGTCTTGGACTTGCTTGTTTGTTTTTTGTTGGGGGGGGGGTTTTCTGGGGGAAAAAAAAAAAAATTCTTCAAAGGTAGAGATATAACTTGGCTCATAAACTATACGTAGTCCTGCAAAATGTCCACCTTTTCAGTGTTTCTATGTCAGTTGAATATGTCAAGTCAATGAAACGCTTTGAAGTCCTCTGGAGACCTGAATTTAGATACATGTAGTGCTGCAGCTGCAAGACAGTGGAGCCTTTCCAATAGCCATGTCTTACCGATGGACTTAAAGTCAATTTCACTCGTCTGTACTGCCCAGTAAATTCCAGACATTAAAGGAAATCTGACAAAACAGAGAAGATTAGATTTCTGCAGTATTTTATTGTTATAAGGTCCTGCAATCAATTTTCTGAGAGTCCATTCTAGTTTGTCCTGTTGATTCAAGTGCAATGAATAATGTAGGAAGTAATATAACTGGTCATCATGCTGAAATGAAACATGCAATCTGAGGCCCTGTTTACACGACAACAATTTCTGGTGAAAACAGAAGAGTTTTGTTGCGTTTGTAGTGTACATTTACATTAACCACCGAATGTTTTCTCTGATAACGGCACAGATTGAAAACTGGTTCCAGAGTGCAATGTTTCTGAAACGTACCGGTCTCCGTTGTCTTGGAAACTGAAAAAAAATATTTTTTTCTTTTTGTCAGGGAATCCTTAGCTCATGTATAGTCTGACGCAAAACATAGCTGCTTCCTACAATCCACAGACGAAGAAGAAACTACTGACAATACTGGTGTTACTACAATTCTTGTTTTCCCCATCAGATACGGTTCCCCCAGCGACGCTTCACCACTCAGCACCGCCCAGATGGCAAAATACACACGTGCTTGTTCAGCGATCATAACAAGCACTCGCTTGTTATGTGCTCTTATCTAGAGAACTACGGACACCGTGAAAGCTCAAACAACGTGTTTCAGCAAAGTTATCCCACTTTTTTCCAACTGCACCCTAATCTGACGCACATAGTGCATGTTTTCCCCCAGTATCTGGGAGAACAGTACCTGATGGGGAAACGCGAATCAACATGCTTTCAAGTAGAACTTTTTTTTTAAGCACATGAACACTTAGTTTCAAAGAACCTAGCACCAACTAGTGGCGTGGCGAGAGCATTACATGTTTTCGACGTGTAACGTTATTGTGTAAACAAAGATTGTAATTAGAACGTCTTCATGTAAATGTAATAACAGAAACTAAACAAAAAATTTTTATTTTGTTGGATCATTGTCATGTAAACAGGGCCTAAGAACATAGTACGTCGGTTTACTTTGCATTCGAGTTGAGCCCAATCCGATCAAACATGAGTATCGGAGTTATTAATGATGTCACTCTGAGGTAATAGACTTCGCTTTTCAGACTTGGATGAAAAGTTGTTGCACATTTAGATTGTAAAGTACTCATTGTTATCTCATAGTTAAATATACAAAGATGTTTTCAAACAATTAACAGACATATTTGTTTGGATTCTGTAAATACCTTCAGTCTAAACAAAGATTTTTTGGAGCTAATTGGATCTTCTCTTGTTGTGAATAGTTTGCTGCTATGGAGTGAGCACTCCACTGCTCAGCATCACCTTCCTCTGAGAAATGTTAGAGTTGAAATGACAAAATGATAGATGTTGTTTGTTTTTTGCAAACCTTTGGAGCTGTGGATGTAATAATGGGTTGTTACAATAACAACTGAGGAAAGAACTACATGGAGTTTTATCCGTCAACTTTGTAAAGTAGAAATTGTTCTTAACAATCCCATAAACTGAATCGCAATTAAAGGATGGTCATAAATACTACAATGATTTCTGTACCAAATAGCTTTTCATCTTCCATCCTGCACAATAATAGCAAAGTGGATTATTTCATAATAAATGCTTGAGATCTACAAGAGAAAGCTTCAAGACAAACCTTTGTTGTGTTGAAAACTCTCTTATCAAATAAATTAACAGTAACAAAAAGCACAGTTCCTGAAAGCTTTTCTGCTTTCAGGAATTGAAAGCATCTACAAAATAAGTAGAAGCTTATGAATAATAGCCTCTATTTATTTTTTTATAAGTAGATGCTATATGTTTCTTGTATTGGACTTCAGAATAATAAAAAAAATCTTCCAGCTGGAAGTGAGCACCTATGAGACAACAACTGAAAAAGACCAGTTATGTTATTTTTACATGACAAACGTGCACTTTTGTTACGTCATAGACCGAAACATAAGTGTGGTTTTTAGTCACAATCATCATGTTACCAACCCACTTGCAGCTGTGGAAAGTGTGGACATGGAGCAACTTTGACATCCCATCACCCTGTTTAACCATAAAAACACAATTTGGGGTCTCTTTGTGGTTACAACATCTGTTCCATGCTGGTATAAATGAGAGTGCAATGTGGTATACACTTCAAGTCTGAAAACACCTCTTAAGCCATTTACTTTCAAGTTAATCCCAGATTTTGTGAGGTGAACTGCCACCATGACATTGACTGCACAAGTTCTGAGTGAATAAATCCCACCAAGTCCAAGAGGTCGTTCAGTCTTCTGCTCAAGAGCATGACAGCGTCAGGTTCAGGCTGGCTAATCCTTCATCAAAATAACCATTTCATTTTATATTTTTTTTTTGAGAAACTTTATCTTGTGTAGAACAGTTTTGTTTTTATTGCAGTATTCTGTCATTTTATCAATATTTTATATGGATTTAAGTCATTTTTAAATACTTTTTAATGTTTGGTTGTTAAATTAATTTAGTTACATCTGAATATTTCAGTATAATGTTGTCCATATGGTTAGAAGATATGTGATCTATTATTATTATTAATGATTCATATCCCTGTTTAATATAGAATTAATAATATGACTATGCAGGAAATCAAAAGCTCTAAGAGCTTTGTTTTGAAATTGTCCAAAAGCAATAATATGTATCTAGCACTACATCATTCTTCATTGTCAAATGCTATAAACGGATGACAAATAAGACAAAAACAAGCTTAAGTGCAAACTTGGAGTGATCAACCTCTGATCAACATAAACAATGCAACAGGAAGCATTTAGTAGCAAATATGTGACTGCTTTTTGTTGGACTTAAAACACAAGAGTAACAGAACCAAATTTTAAAGTTCAATCTTAGCATATACAGTATTAGCCAACAAATTAACCCAGCTTAAGTGAATATCAACTATAGTCATAAGTGAATACAATTGTTTGAAGCTTCTGGTATTGTGCTCTCCATTGATGGTAGTTTGAACACCAACAACTGCATGAATACATATATGAAGTTTTGTTTGTTTCACTTTATCTAACTTTTCTCAAAAACATATTAAACTGTGACTATAAAGGAGGGGTATGTACTGTTACACCCTGCTATTAAATCAAAACCTGCCCTCTGACATTTTTAGGTAGCTAAGTTGGAGTGACTTAATGGCACCAGAGGGGATTTGATGCCAGATGGGAAAAAAGGTCATTGTTTAGTTCTTGGCATCGCTGAACTGTGCAGTGATCAGGGTGAGAATGGGGAGTAATTGCACTGAGATTCCCCTTTTTTTTTTCTCTCATTTCCTATCATTAGAGATGTCAATGTGGTAAAGCTGGTCACTGCCCAGATTCCATTATTGAACACAAACCCTACTTACCTGTTGCCATAGCACTCATATATCTAGAAGTTCTGTTCAGTACCATATCTTTTTATCCCATAACCTAGTCTGTATATGTTTGCTAAAAATAAACAACAGTTTGACAAGCGGAAAGTAATGTATTTATCCAGGAAACAGCCACGGCAAACAGTGTTTGGGAAAGAACGTTTATTCTGTGTATAATCATATTGTTACACTGTCAGTTCACTAATGCCTTCAACAGGGAAAAGAGATTTGGCATTCTTATGCGTTTCAAATCCGTACTTGGAACTTGCTCTTCCTGTGTAAACAGACACACACAAGTGCATGCACACAAATATACCCAGACAAAGCGAGTTATTTTTCAGGGTTTAGTCCAGTGATTGTTCTTGGAGAAGTAGACTCGGAAGTTTGGTCCTTTGCATTTTTGTGTCTGATGAAGTAAATGTATTCTCTTTTAAGACACATAGTAACTCATATGCTCATGACAGCCCACTCCTGTTAATCACATTTTACATTACTCATTTCTATTTCCTTGTCATTCTTCATCTTCACCTTCCTTTGCAGTTTCTTGTGACACATGTCGCTTGCACTTTGGAATAGACAGACTGATGTGCAGACATTAATAACCCTCAACCTGCTCTCACCCCACGCACAAGCCTTAGGCTGATAATATTTGCAGACTTCTTTCTGAAGCTTTTCCACTTCTCTCTGTCACACGTTGAGCAGTGATGGGTTTGAAGCAGTGGTAGAGCTCATATGCCTATAAGGGAGGGTGGGAGTCTGAGATTTAGATACTTTATGAGGCAAGTACAGTGCTTTGCAGAAGTATTCGCTCTCCTTGAACTTTTCCAAATTTTGTTAATCACAAACATCAATGTATTTTACTGTGATTTACTATGTTAAACCAAACCCCAGTTATAATTGCAAAGTGGAAGGAAACATTAGGTTTTTTTAATGATATTTTTTAATGATATTTTTCAAATAAAAATACTGAAGCCAAACAATGTCTTGAGACATTTTGTCTAGATGTGTGTAAATCAGTCCTGTCCTCTCTATAGGAGGACAGGCTGCTCCTCCAGAGGCCCATGTAACCTTTGGAGGAGCTGTGGAGATACCCAGCTTAAGTGTTAGAATATGAGAGGTAAGCTTTGCCTGGCCAGTATGGAGAAGTAGCAAGAAGAATTTTGCAAAGACAAAGGCAGTAAATTGTCATCCCTCAATGTACAAAGCTGGTAAAGACATTCGCTAACCCCCAAAAGTGAATATAAATGCCTGCCCCAATACATTTGTGGGGGCAAGCATGTAAAATATAAAATTTTACATTTTATATTGTAAAATTGTAAATCGACTTATATAGCGCTTTACAGAGTCCAGAGGACCTGAAATGCTTCGCACTACATTCAGTCATTCACCCATTGATGGTGATTATAGTCACAGTTGCCCAGCGGCACACTGAAAGAGCGGGAATCAAACCGTCAAACCACAGATTGAGGCACAAACTCCTACCACCATTGCCACCATAACATCCCATAAATTACATGTAAGAAATGTTTTTAACCATATATGATAATTATTGTATTGCACTTCACTGTGCAGTACTTTCACATAACATGCTAATTTAAATGTGTGCTTGTAATGGGACAAAATGTCTGGAAATTAATATTTGACGAAGTTTGGACAAGTTTGTATAGTTAGTAATTGTCAACTTTTGACTTTTAGTAGCACTATCATGCTACGCAGAGCACATGTTTATGTGGAACAGTGATGATAATATTGATATTACAGAACAAACAAACATTAAAATGTCCACTTATTGAATGTAAATATGGCTCATTGCACCCTCAAATTGAATCCTTAATCATATCTGATGGTGCCGGGTCATTAAAGCCTGTAACACAATGTAGACACCATATAACACAAGCAAGTGGAATATCATCAGAATGAGATGAGATTGCAAGACAATTTGCATTTAAATCAAATTTAGTAAGAAGGAGCCCTATTTAACTCAAAAGTCAAAAGTTTGCATGTCCTTGGGCAGGGTTTTTAACACATTTCATATCAACATATGTGTGTATTTGCATTAAAACAAAACTTGCTTCTTGTGTGCTTATTCCTCAGTGTGTCTATGCTAATTAGTTGTGTTGTCTGTGGGTGGGAGGAACATTTGATTGTTGGCGGGTTTGTTTCCCCTGAGTCCTGTCTGATGGGGATAAGAGAATGGCCTGAGGCAAGCCAGATAGACGGATGCTGTGTTTATTCCCACAGTTCCACAGGCTATAGCCCCAACATCACAGCAAGGCAAAGACAGAGTTGTAGGGAAGCAAGAAATACACCAAGGAACTGTGATGATTAAGACAAAAAGGGGGTGTAATGGGAAGCAGCAGGGAAAGGAGATTATTAGGAGAGGGCTATGCCAAAGGAAGTAGTGATGGATCTGCTGAAAGGAAACCGAGTGGGGACTTACACTATGTCAAGAAGCTTTTAAGTCCTAGAAGAACCTCATATGCATACTTAAAACCCCCATATCCAGATTCCAGGCTCTATAAAAGGCAGATGAGTCTGTGTGGCTTTAATCTGTACCCAACACATTCAGTCAGCTTATTGTTGATGGATGCCCACCTTTTTTTCCATTCTGAAGCACCCGCACAACTTCAACATTATGGAGCCATTCTAAATAGATATATTTTACAGCATTATGCAAAAGACTGAAGCAAATCTGTCAAAATTGAAATATGAGGATAACAGACTCAAGAGAAATGCCAGACTGTAGGTTTTTAAACAAGAAAGCGTGCCAAGAGGTGCCTGACAGAATAAATCACATTAGATCATAAGATTGTGTCTTTAATTGCAATTTCTAATTACCTTTTAATGTGATTATAGAACGGGTACTTGATTAACACCTAATTTGACTGTATCCTGTAAATCTCTACAAAACGTAATTTCCTCAGTAGATAATTCATGTTTGAGTGGTTTTTTTTGAAGAACAGGTGAGACAGTAGGCCTACAGTAGTGGCATTTTTGTGATTTTTATTTTTTATTATTTTCCATTTCAGCAGCCTTTATCTACATGCAAGGCAATTGAAGCTCCTGACTTTTTTTGTAGGGTAAAAAATACTACATCTAAAGTGTTAGCTCTGCTTTTTAAGGATTTAAAGGTCTTAAAAGAAATTTTAATGAGCGCTTCAGTGTTTGTAGAGATATGCCTGCCTTTCTTGTTTTTCTATAATCTTTAAGTTTATTTTGAACTGAGAATAGTCCTGAATGTGAATTTAAATGACATTAAACAAGCCTTAAGAATTTTGTGCTTGTAAATTCCTGACCTCACAATATTGTAGTTTGACTTGTTCTTTGTCTTTGTTTTACACAGAATAGATTCTAGGTCATAGAAAACAGTGTATTTGACGTGTTTGTAGTTTTGATAAAGCAATGTGAAGCAACTAGAGATGTAACTTCTGAAATCATGACATCTTAATGTCGTCTGTAGTCAAGGGTTGTTTTTTTGTATAATATGCTTTAGCTATTCAACAGTCTGTTGGCAGCTGTTTTTTGTTATATGTATGATTTCCATTTAAACATTTCTCATGAAGGTAAATTGTTTGGAATAAAAACAGCTGATGTTCACACTTATTCGTAACTCTAACCCTTCTTTTCCATTAGCTGGTTTTTACCAGTCTAGTTTCAGCCAGCTTCTGCACAAGTTCTTTAGCTTTTGTCATTGGGTTGATACAGTTTTTACACCAGTAGGCATTCATTACTAGACATTGATCATGTTTCCTTCCTGAACAGTCAATGATATCATCTTTCCCATTTTTATATGGGGTTGAAAATTATCCTTCTTGATATTCAAAACATTACCAAATAGCGATCATTTTAATTCTAACTGAGCATCATAAGAAAAGGTTTGGTCTGATTTATGGTCGGATAATGAGGGAGAAAGGGTTACGTTTGTTTGTTATACTGCGAAGTAGATGTCTGATTTTAGCCCTAGTCCTACACCTTCACTGATCCATCCTTACAAATAAATATGCTGTGACGCAAACTATCCCATTGTAGTTCGAGTTGCACACTTAGAGTAGTCCATCTGGAAAGTCACCCTCTGCACGAGTCCCAATTATTATTATTATTATTTTTATTTTTTTTTGCAGTGTCTTAACATGGTTTCTCATAGGTTTGCCATGTTTCGTTTCATCCATGTTTGCATCTCTTAGGAGGTTCCCAGTCACTCCTGAAGAAAAGTATCCTCACAGCAAGACTCTGTCACCAACATGTTCTTGTTTGTTTGCCTTTCTTAACTGAAAGGCAAACATTACATTTAATGAAATTGTTCATTTACATCTATGCTTAGCCATAAAAATGCTGCAGAGCCTATTTTCATATAATACAGACTTCACATAGTTGGACATTCACAACAAAGGAATAAGAAATCTTGGATCAAAAATTGGCATCATGTTATGTGGGTGCATGATAAAGACTCTTAAGGAAATGTCATTTTTATTTCATCCGCTGTTTACTTTCATCAATTTTTTTATATGGCATATTCTTGCATCTTAACTTAATCTTTGCTGTGTTTTAATACCAAAATCTATTACTTGCATTGTTTAATTTTTACTCCAGCGAACATGCTATTACAAATGACACAATTTGTCCTTATGGGTCAATGAAGTTGAAACTTTGTCAAATTCCCATGCAGCATCTTCGGCACAATGGCATCTGCAAATAAATAAATAAATTATCTGTCTAAATTGTAGTTACAAAAATGTGGAGGCTGTTGTTTTATTACAAAGTGGGCTCAATATACCTTTATTATTAAATGTTTTATTTGAGGAAATAAAGCATGCATTCCCCACCTATTGTAGCAATGTACATCAGTTACAATATGTATTGATTAGCAGCTCAGCTGGACTGTCTTGAAACATGGATGAGTTTGTTATAACTGAGTTTTAAATTCAGCTTGTGCATCTTGTGTCAAATGCAAATGATTGGTGGAGAAGCAGCTGTTTCCTTGTCCAGGTCCACAAGCTAATGTTCTGTCAGACTTCCAGAACAAATATAGCACAACAAAAATATCTTTCCATCATCAGCCCTTCATTAAGTGATTCAACTATAATTTATCATGTCATCTGTTTTTCCTTCTACCAATATGTTCATCCACTCATACAATTACACTTCCTCTTTACGTAAACATCATTAGCTAAAATGTCCAATCAATTAAGGCTTTTTAATCATTTAATTCAAGATTATTTGTATATCACATTTCAGCAACAAGGTTGTTCAAAGTGCTTTCAAAACACAACAAACCAACCAACATTTTCAAATGTAATTTTTTTTCTCACCCAAAAAGGGTCCTAATAATAAACAGTATAGGGGTTAAAATATATGCATTCACCCCAACTCATATGCCAAAAACATCCCTTATCAAGTTGCAGAGACAAGTGAGTCTTTTTGTAGGCTTCAACAAGCTTCAACTTATCTTCAGAAGATATTTGACTTCTCCAAAAATGTCCATACTTTAAAACTTACATATTTGAGGTTAAATATGTAAGTTTGGGAGCCTTTTAGTTCATGTGACACTGACACTGTTGTTCCAGCATCTTTTGGCTTTATTCAAGATTGTTTCTTTTTTTGAGAATCCTTATGAATTGCCCTTCATCTGATGAGGACAGCTTGGTTGAACCTTTGCAACAAGCAGGTGTTCGAATTAATTTTGAGTAAATTCTTAAGCTACATTGAAATGCTGGGTCTGTGTCATGAAATCAACCATTTTAATGAACTTTATCACATCTGATGAACAGAGTGATCAAATCCTGTCCCAAAATTTTCCCAGAAGCTTGCTAGTGGCGAGAAAAAGTGTGTGGAGTAACCTGCTGGGGGATATTTAAATATTAATGAGGATGTATGCATTTCAGAATAACTTTATATAATTCAGAACCTGTGAAGGTTGGAAAAAACTAAATAAAGGTCAATCAATACATTAATCAACCACACTAGTTTATCCAAAAGTTGCTTTTAATTATATTTCCACACTTGAAACAGAAGAGTTCAAATAAGTCATAAAAAATCTCAAATTGGTCAACCATTCAGACCACGATGAGTTTATATAAACTTATTTTTATGTTATACAAACTTGAACTTGAGTTCAAGTTGTCCCACTAGCATTCAGCTGCTTGATGGCAAAGCCCCATGAAAGTAGAAAACAATTTTTGCTTGCTGTTAACTCCCATCAATGCTCCTTGAAGTACCAAAAAGTCTCTTATATGGCCTCTCTGTCTATATTTCCTCTATTTCCTCTGCTCAGGAAGTTGCCAAAAACCATAAGCATATTACTTGTATTTGGAACATCTCCTGACATTTCCAACCTTCTTTCCGCGTTGACTGAATAACAAGCACCGAATCACTAAAGAACATCACTGGAACACACGCAAACTGCATAAATTCACACCTGCAAGACCAGGAAGCTGAGGATCACCTCTTACTTGGGGCATGCCTCAGGCAAGTCGGTTTGGGAGAGCACCACCGCTGTTTAATTTCTCTTCAAATGTGTGAGAGCATTGGATAGTCTAAACATGACTCCATTTATGTTATGCCCAATGCATGGAGTTAGTTGAGGAGCTGTTTAGAAGCTATACTGTCATTACCCTTAAGATTGACAGGATTTCACTTTAAATACGAGATAGTGAGGATATGCTGTCTAGTATCTGCTTGACATGGGGACACATATGGGATAATATAAACTCTGTCATGTAACTACGCTGCAATCACTTGGCAGTATGTAAATTATGATGTCGTCTTCTCTCTGGGAAGCCACATTAATGGCTGCTTCAGCAACTGTGTTTCTCTGAAATTGTGGGTGTTGTATGGGCCGATATGGCATTTCTGATTGCAGTAATTTATCAATGTCTTTGTATTTGTGTGAAGAGAAACATCGAGTAGTTTTGGAAAACATGCTGATATTATTTCTTCTAAATTAAAAGTGACAAGTGGCTGATCTTGTTTATAAAAAAAAAAATGAGTGAAAAAAAATATTATTTTTGGCTTTACACAACATTAATTACAAGTCTTGTGCCTCAGGCTTTTAAGGAGGATGTCTAAAGTCAATATACACTTTCCAGTTCAATGGTTTGTAAAAAGAACAGCAAAATGTGTAACCTTGTTTAAAACACACACACACACGTGCACACCCCCCCACATACAGGCACACACATAGTAGTGTCTTTCTGTCTTCACCAAAGACTTTATATTGACTTGAATTCATTTTTCATTCATTTTTATAGCCTAAGCTTGACCTTAAATCGTATCACCAGCAGTGCATGACTAAACCTATCCTATACTCAATTCAAGCTTTAGCATTCATGGTAGGCTCCATTGTGATGAACCAACTGTAGTGTAGCAGAAAGCAAGGCGGAGGGAGGGTGTGAGGAGTGAACACATGAGGCTGACTGATAGCGCTATGACCCTCCTCTTGGCTTTGATTGGTTGTTTCTGATGGAGCAGTGCATTTAGGTCCATAGGGAGAAGGCAGAGGAGCTTGATTTTTTTCACTAATTATCTGTCTCAATTATCTCACGCTAGAGCGATAGTGTTAACAAATCTGTAAAAAGAATATTTTTCATAAAAGTTACATACAGCAGCTTTAGGTTTACTAAGAGCCATTTTTCAAAGGAAGTGTGGCTCTGAAGATGTAAGAAACTGTTTAAATCAAAGAGTTTTCAAGCTTCAGAGAGGAAAATAATTTCTAGAAGTATACCAACAAAAAAGGGCATGTTGGAGAATTCAGCTAATTTTCAAAATAATTCTGGAAGCTGCTAAATTCTGAAATCTGATCCCGCCACAAAAGTATGAAAGAACAAAGCGTCTAAGAGTTTTGAAGAAAAAGTGTGTTCTATTAATGATAAAGAAATTATTAATTGGCAAAGTTTTATTTTTCTCCATAAGAGTGTTACAACAACCAGAGGCACAGAACTTTGCACAAACTTTGAAATGGCTTTAGAACATTTTTACTAGTTTGGATTTGACATGAGGAAAATAGTCCACCTTAAGGTGGAGGATTGTTTAACATACTGTGGCCCCTTTCATAAGGATGCTGTGAACTCATAAAACTGTACACTTTTTAAGCAATGTGCTATGCTGGTCATTTTGGTGATAACTGATGTAATGTAGTTAAAAGTCATTAAAAAGCAGTACAGAGTAAATGGTTGAACTTATTGTAATATTTTACAGGCAAAAGAATGAGGTGTCTGAGGATGCTGTTAATCTGTGATAAAACTCCCATCTTTGAGTTTTCCTCAGGCTGACACGCAGCAAATGAATCCATTTATAACAGCATGGAGACTTACAGGAAATAATTAAAGCAGGGTCTCTAGCAAGGGTAATTAATTACTTTTAAGTGAGGTTTTGTGGACTACGTAAGAGACATAAGAATCTATCTTTGAGTAGGAAGGTCCAAGTCAAGATTAAGTCAAGTTGGCACTTAACGCATAATCTATTTGAGAGCAAATTTCCACCAGACAAACTGTTTTGAACTACATACCTTCAAGAGGTTTGAGATCATTACTTAAATATTTATGACAGCAATTATTTAATGACTCTTCATGAACATTATATTTACTTTCATAATCACTCAGTTTTACAATGTAGTAGTTGTTTTGGGATCAAACTAGGTGAACTCTGACTCCTTTAAATTGAAACCAGCTAAATTATAATAAAAGAAACATAGCTCATATCTTTACAGCAAATATCTGCCCTCTTTAGCAATTACAAACAATATCCTCCCAAAGTGAGACAGCAGTGGAAAGGTTAGTAATTGTCTCTTCAGAGGCTTTTGAAAGTGAGCAACACAGAGAACTATGGAGACATTACATGATACTGAAATTAGTCGGGAGTTGTGATACCGTTGTCAGCTTTGCCTCCACGTCCCATCTTCTGGAAGAGCCGTTTGGGATCAGGGCTGTGCTGTGTAAGCATGGGTCTGTTACTCTGAGCCAGACTGTAGGAGAAGATCTCTCAGATTGAGGAAGAGGATGGCCTATTACCCAGTGTGCAAAGCAGTTGGCCATTTCTGGCATTAAGGTCTTTGGCTAATGACGCTTATTGACAAGGTGTGTGCATGCGCCTTTGTATTTGTGTGTCCTTGTATTTGATACATTGTAAAAACTGTTTTCATAAAACATGTTACATTGTGGGGACCGACTGCTCCTTATGGAGCCTGAACCTCGGGCCCCATAATAAGAAGTGTTGTTTAAGGGTTGGGGGTTAGGCTTAGCACTAATATGTGTTAGTTTTACTCTCCTTGTTCCCATTTTTGGGTTTATAGCTTTATTAAGTATTACTGCTTTTTTTGTCTACTCATTGGAATTACCTGTTTTCCTAAAGTGCTATGGATAAGGTTGGTACTGACATAAGCACAAATTACACCCACCAAAACTTGCAGTAGTTCACAAGTAAACATGCTTATATATTTGTGACTGTATTTGCTTTTATTGTCTTTCACTTTGCTACTGTTGCACAGGAAATTCCTCATTTGAGACAATAAGGGATATTTCTGTTGTCATTTCTAAACGTACAACACCCTATGGTAGCTATTGAATTAGTCACTCCATCTGCTTGGGACAAGAACATCCAAATTTGTCTTTCTTGTATGAATGGCAAATGTATTATTTCAACCAACTAACACACACACTGTTAGTATAATGAAGAATTTAACAGATTACAAACTTTTAACTTATTAAAAGTCACTGTCACTGGAAACCAAGTGATAAGTACAATATTGCCCTTGGATTTTTTCCCACTTGATTCCTCTCTGCAAAGTCCTCAATTTATTAAAACATTTCAGATGTGGCTTGCATTTGAATTGGTATGTTAATGTGCAAATTTCCCTTTGTTTCAAACCGAATCTCAATCAGAAACTACACAGGTGGGGAAATTACTTGGACAAATATCAAAGTTACAAAATCGTATCAACCTGTCAGAGCCCACCCTTAGCCACTTACTCTGTGCCAGACTGAATGTCATTAATGATAGTCTATCAAAATGATTGGTTTGACACATGAAAAATATTTAGGATTTCCACCTTCAGGGAAATAAAACGGCTTTATACTGTCGTGGAAAGTTTTTTGGTCTAATAAATAGAGTAGCTGACAGTGTGCTTTGGTGGAGATTACAACCATCAGTCTGTGTCCCAGACTGTCAGAACAGAGCTGCCGACTCTCTGTGAAATGATGGCAGGGTGCCACACAACAAAAGCTCAAGCTTCCAGACAACTTTAATTCTGAACCTTCGCACCAGAAATCACTACAGAGGACTTTCTGGGTTTAGAGTAGCTGTGGAGTTCAGAATCTCTGGGCTGCTGAGAATCAGTGTTCAGCTTTACCTTGATGCTGATGAGATCAAATGGAATAATATAGGGGGGGGGGGCTGTATAAGAGTATGTTTTAGTAATGGCTTTGCGTTTCAACTTTGATACAACTGAGATCCCATAATGATTTTATGAAAAGATGTAACAAAATTAATCAAGCTTCAGTATTATACCAAAAAGTATTCTTTTATACAATAAATATAGGGCAGAGGAGAACATCTGTAGCTTTAATTTGCTAACCTCTTTTTCACACAGTCTTTTTGATTTTTCTTTCTGTATCATGCAGATATTTTTTTAAGAAAATTGAATTGTTTAGAATTTAATTGAATTGAAAATATACATTTCAGGGGACACTTCATAGTGCAGTGCTAGAGCAGACTCATCATATCCAGAAGCAACAGTCCTCAATGTGTTTTTGTTCACAGTTCAGTTTCTAACTCTGAGCCATTTGCTGCATGTCTTCCACACTCTCTGCCCTTCTACCTGTCCAGCTACAAAGCAATAAAGGCCACTAGAGCCACAAAAACTTTCAAAAAATAAAAACCTGCATCGGTATGCTCTGTCATACCAGTGAAGAATAATCTTTGGCACCAGTAAAAGGCAACAATGTCAATGTTTGCAGCTTCAGATTTTGAATGAAGACCATGTAGAAAAGCAATGATAGGGTGAAAAATCTAAAGAAGAAGAAAAAAAGAAATAATTGTATCTTGTTTTTGTTCTTCAATAGTTTACTCCTTATGGTCAGCCATTATTTTGTTCTATTTAGATTCAAATCAAATCTGACACTAGTTATAGTATCATGTATACTATCAATATTCCTTAGATGAGCTCTGAAAACAAGCATACATGTAATATCAAACAAACTCCCTGAGAGGCTCATTCCTCACAGTTGTTCTGTCAACACTGTGGTCCAGAACACATTAAATTTGTAATAAATGTCTTACACAAAAAAAAGAGAGGAAAAAAATATGCTTCTAATTTATTGCCCAAAATCTCCCCCCTGCTCAGTGTAAACGAAAATAACAGGTCAGTGGCTGTTTTATTATGGAGTGATACGAGGTGTGGAGAAGCAACAGACGATGAGCAAGGATGCTGTCGGGTGAACTGCTCTGTTGTCTAACTACAATGGACAACAGAGCTTCTCAACACCTGAGAATTCAGCTACCCTGTTCTCTGTGGATGAAATAGGATTATACTAGTTTACTAATGTCACTGCTTCTAGGACCTTTTAGACTGTGTTCATGCATACAGACAAAACAACATCTTTTAAGCAAAAAGGCTCTCAGATGGTGTGTGCAGGTTGCTGTGGTAACAAATAACCTCTAATTTTGTTATAATTCAGTTTTATATTGTGATGGCCATTAATGGTAAATAGGAGCAATGTTGAAAAAAGCAATTAATGGGGAAAAAGCTGCACTGGATACATTTATAATCACAGTAGATTAGATTTAAAAGGGGTCGCTCAAAGTGACCCACAGACAATTAGAACTTTAAAGGTCCACTATTATGCTTGGATAGATTCAAGCTAGAATACATCTGTGGGCTACACAAAACATGTTCATTACATTTAATACACAAAATTATTCCCCAGATATTGAGTTTTCACTCAATCACTTCTGCTTGTTTTGAGCTCATTAAGGAATGCAATACTTTAGGGCTACGTCACGATTATTAAAATGAGCTACTGCTGGCCAAGCCCTCCCAAATCAGTGCTTACATTAGCACCTTATACACGTGAAAATGGCTACAGGCAGATGCGCAGTGGCACGACCCTGCATCTTTGACCCAAAAGCAGAAGAAGTGGAGCCGTTTGGAGCAGTTTGATAACGTTTATATCGTTATCAAACTCTGAGGATTCTGCTTTGCTTCGGGGCAATGTGCCATGATGTGAAGTGGAGCAGCTGACATCAGCACAATAATTTAGTACAAAAAGTGTTTTTTTTTTTTCCCAACCTTCTTTTACAATACTTTTTTGCGAGGTTAGAAGAGAAGGACTTCTCTGGCTCTGTTTTTCATGACTGGGAGAAAATGCATGGACACATGCTCTATATTGCAGCCAACTAAAAAAAAATTTATTTTTCAGCAGCCATTGTGTAGCAGTAGCTTGTATTGAAGTAGGTGGAGTTCCACTTTGGTTGCCAGGGGAGGGGCTGGTGTTGACTTGCTAGGTAAAAAATTTGTGACAAAACAATTTTAAGGTTTGTGAAACAGTCTGTTTTTCAGACACCAGCAGACCATTTAATTATTTCAAAAAAACGGCTGACTGTTTTGGACTGTTACTGAGAGCAGGAGGTACCCATATGGTAATACAGAAACATGCAAAAAGTTAATTTTGCACAATAGTGAACCTTTAATGGTTCCACTGATTCAAGTTTTTAGTTAATTGTGAGCTTTGCTTTGATTTTGTGTCAGTTATGTTTAATGTAGGATGAAAAAGTTACTGAAGCTGGTGAACCATTAGCCACTAAACATGTATCACAGATTTCTCTCAGGAGATGGTATTGACCAAAATCTGACCTCTGGTGACATCTTTTGTAAGATGAAAGCCTTTAAATACATAGAGGTATTATTACTTTTATGCAATGTTAATAAAATGTTGACTTTCCATGAAGGTAAGTGTTGCCATGCATGGCTGTGTTTTACTCCATACCACACGAAAAATATATATATATATATATAATTTATAATTCTGTATTTACAAAAGCTAGCAGAAGGCATTCTTAAATGGGTATATTTATGATATATTGAGATAATAAGGTATTTATGTAGTTAGCTTGCGATAGTGGAGCTTGTTTTGCAGTGATAATGGTTCAACATTGTAATTATTTCAATACGCCAATGTTTAAAAGGTTTTCAGCACATAAAATTGTTTTCTGATAAAACATAAAATTGTTTTCTGATAAAAAAGCCAATGTCTGAAACTAAGCAAAAACAAAAGGCTATATTTTTATCAGACTACAGTGGCTTTGCTGGAGAACTCACTACATTTAAAACCTTCATCACTGATAAGTGGTCTTGCCTTATAGCTTAACCCCAAGTGTCATAACTGAAAACCTGGATGATAGGACGGTGTACTGCGTGAGAATAAAACATTTATGAGAATTGTACAATTTTAGGATACTGAGAAAATACCTTTTTTTTCCAGAAAAATACTCTGTCATTACTTGATGAGAAAACAAACCAGAGCTTTTGGTTATCTTGATGTACAAAAATTGGCTTCTCTGTTATTAGTTTTGGATACAGATCTAAGATCTCGGTTCTTTGGCAGTGGGTTATCAGAGATCCTTATTTATTATCTGATCCTCTTGCCTTTTGGCTGTCTGTAGAAAATAATTGGTATTGATTAATGTCATGTAGTAGACGATAACAAAACAAAGCTTGACAGGTTTGATCTGGACGGTAATTGACTGATAAGTGAGTTTGGGTAAAATCTCAGAAATAGTCATAAAACAGAATTATTGCTTTCCTTTCAAATCAATTTTGTACGGCTATACCCAATGCTTCCACTTGTCCGTTGAGGGTATGCACTGATCGCAGAGCATAGGTGGAAAACATCACGTCGTCTTTACCTTCGTACTGATTTGTTTCATTTGTTCATGTATTGACTTGGGTGGAAATTACAGGCAATTATGTTTCAAATTGCTCATTTACTTAAATAAATTAAATCCCCTACACAAAAAATGAAGTTGCTTAACCAAGGCATGTTCCTCGTAGATTTGCGATGTCACTGCTGCACTGGCTGGCAGATGTGCTTCTGTCAAACGTGGTGATGCTTTCTGATACAGTGCCCTGCTGTGCTTTGGTGTCCCCCCTGGCTCAAATCTTAGCTTCTGTTATGTTTGCTTTTTATCTCCTCCCACTATTCATTATTTCCAGGGGAGTAATGGTGCATTTTGAATAGAAATCAACTTGCAAGCAATTTCTTTTCTTGGAAAACTCAAAGATCGGTCCCCCCCCCCACCCCTCAGCAGAAACACAACTTATCCAAGTTTTAAATGTTCACACTAATGATACTCTTAGGCTGGAAGGTTGTTAAAAAAAGGGCAGATGACTCAAAGTTAGCTGTTAGTTGGTTAAAAAAAAGAAATTCCATAAGCAGAAAATGTTTGGCAGGTTTTTTTAAAAGGAAAGTTTCTTATGGAGAACTATCTGGTAGTCATTGAGGCTTACACGACAGGGGGTGAAACTTCAGCAGATATCACAAGTACTAAATGTATTGAAGCAAAGTTTCTCTGTTTTATCATTTTTGAGCTTTCAACCTCTGCCTCAGATTGATTTGTAAATGTTGGCAGCTTTTTGCAAATCTCAGGGCTTTTATGAAGTTCTGCATTCTACAAGGGTATGCACACACAGACAGATCCTAAATATGTTAATTGCTAATTCAAGATGTTAAAAATAGCTCAAATGTCAACCCCGTTTTCATTTTGTTTTTGTTTAAAATGGTAAAACCCTGTTTAAAAAAACTGTCTAAAGCACCCAGTGTGACATCACATTTAATATTAATTTTAATAAATGAGAGTTAGGGGTATGGGTTTAGCTTACAAAGTAAAATATAGTTTTGCCAGATTTTTAAGATTAAAACCAGCTATACATAGTTCTTTTTCATGTTTCTTATTTGAACCACTATTTCCCCCTATAACCTGTATTATGCATTTCAATAAAAGGTGAGGAAGAAACATTGCCAGGGGCGCACAATGTCGCTCTCTTTCAAGTGTTGATGTGATTCATATGCTGTAGGAAGCATAGAATAAAATATGAAAAGGGTTATTGAAAAAAAAGTTTGGCCTTTAAAATTCTTTCTGTTTGTAAAGGGCCTAACCGCCAGAGGTGTTATATATATAAAATTCTGATTCTTTGATGGTTGTGAATCCAGACTGCTAAAGACAAGGGAAAATAGAAAGCATGCTAATCAATAACTCTCTGCTCTGAAATAATAATAATGAAAAATGTTGAGCAGAGTACATTCTAAACATTAGCATTCTACGTGTGCTATTTTTATCATTTATTGGTATGGATTATTAAGTTGTTCAGCTCGGAAAACAGGCCCTTTTTTGGCTTCAGTTTATGGGTTCCTGTGACATTGGATGGATTTCTGACTTGAATGATCTGAGTTTGCCATTAGTCTGCTGCCAGTATCAGCTGCTTTGAATTTCTTTTGATATTCTTCTTCTCACTGAACACTTCTGTTCTGTCAGAAAAGCTACAGTTTGCCGAGCCCAGAAAGCAGGCTACGCCAGACAAATCATTGATATGTGGCTGTTCTTGTATCTCAGCTGCCATATCTTTGAGAAACAGTTCGCTTTAATAGGCCTATGAGCAGCAGCACATCTCGAGAAGGGGTCAACATGCTTTGTACTCATAAACATCTCTTGGTTAAAACAGCAAGGGAATGCATTGTGCTGTTTATTTTTGCTTATGGTTTCTATCACAACCCTTTCCTCCACTTTGTGTAGATCTGTGGGTGGTTCTTTAATGTTGGATGGATGTGAGGAAAAACACTTACCAAACACTAGGCTTTTAGGCTGTCATTATTACTGCAGAACAGATATATGGAAAAACAGACTTTCAACACAAAGGATATTTTGACATCAAACTCTAATAAAACAGTGTAAATAAAACCAATTTTTATGCTTTTTTTTTTTTTTATCTCAGGTTCAACTTATTGAGCCTCCAGGCTTTTCATCATGCTGTTATGTTCTGCTGAGACACCAAGGCCATTGTGAATTGAACATTTTCAGCAAAATGTTCAATTATTAAGGTTTTGAATGAGCCCTGGTATGAAGTAGGCTGGACTAGCTTGATAATAGCATCCCATATTACCCTATGTGTTATATTTTCATAGCATCACTTAAGAGTAAATGAGCAGTTCCGCATGTGGAATCGGACATTACCCGCTGGATCCAAGGAAATAAAGGTCTACCAAGTGTTGGTAACAAAAGTTTGACTAGGCAGGCTTATGAGAATGTTTGTATGTCATAATTGATGAAATTCATCTCTGCAAATGATTGTGGGCCTGGCCATTTTCTGCAATCAGCCTGAATGATTTGTGCCTGGAAACTTGCATTCAGTGTTACGAACGGAAGAGAGCACTAGAATTCCTATTTGAAAAATAGCTTCTAATAGTGTTTTATTAGTAATCAAGCATATTTAATTTAGGTTAGCAAAGGCCGAGGGTAAAAAGCAAAAATAATTCAAAGCTCAATTGTTTCTTTAGAGACAACATTTTGTTGGTTGATTGACAACTGAACAATTAACAAGCAGTACAACTGGATAACTCCAACACTAACCCCCCGTGCCAGACAATAGGTGGTTTTTTCAGGAATATTTAAATAATCTGAGTGAATTAAACTGTGTCAACTATAATAAGCGCAGCCCTTTAAAATCAGTTTTATTTTCCAAATTCCGTTTTCCATTTTAAATCTTCAAATTTACTTTTTTTTTTCCATTTTAAACATATTTATCAACTCAAACAGTACATAATTGTGATGTGAATGAAAAACTAAATTAAAAAAATTACAAAATCAAATAGCCAGAGGTCAAAATTTACCGTTATCTTGTTTCACAGCTAAAACAAACTGCTGTTGTTCAATAGAACATAGTTTTACAAAGTGTTATAGCATGTCTGCCACTCTTTTTTTTAAGAACTCTACTAACAATCTCGTTTTTAAAATAAAAGAAAATTATCTTTTAAAAATGCTTTAGAGTTTAACTAAACACCAAAATATTTATCACGTATAAAAACTGTAAAAAGTAGTTGTGCACTCTTCACTAATGATCAGGACCTTTGTTAACTTTTATTTCTTCTTTTTATCTGTCACATACATACATCTCCATTGAAGTAACTACTGTCAGTGTTTTGGTTATTAGCTACTGTATATCCTTCTCTTCTTGCCGATGTCTGCTAATTCTGTGAAATTATGCATTTTATTGTGAATTTCATCTTGTTTATTAAATTCCACAATTCTATCCATGTTTTCCACATCATGGAAATCACAGAGCCCTAAATAAGTAAAATGTTCTGCAGTTCTGTAATGGAACAGTAGAAGCTGTTACTGGGGGGGAAAAAAAATCTGCATCAGAATTAGAAGCAAAAAACAACAACAACAAAAAAAAGAACATTATAGGCATTTAAGTTTAAGGATTTTTTATGTGCAATTATTTTTTTTGCTTTCAAGAACATTTTACATGAAATAGAGATTGCTAATTTGTAGATAACATTAACAAAATATATAAATTTGGGTCTTGGCATGTTAATTGGCAAGATTTTGTATGCATGTGGTGCATAACTCTGCTTGATTGTTCTTACTACATGGTTTATGAGTATCATTTTATGAGTACAATATTGATCAGGTGGTATATTTGGTATAGAATTACCACTCTGGGTGTGATAGTTCAAACAGAATTGATTACAAGAGTTTCAGAGGTGTTGAAAAATGCTGGTCACTACTCTGATCGTTGAAGAACAACTTTAAGTTGTTTGTTCATAAAGTTGGACTAAAAATTTGATTAAAGTTTGTTTTCAAGGTACTGACATCTTTAGAACACTGTGTGTAATGATATACTGTAATACAGAGGAATGTCTGTATGCTTTTTGTGTCTGTAGCTATGATAAAAATTAAATGACATTGTAAATCTTATCCCAGTAAATGTTCTGGTAGAGCATGCTGTTGTGACTCCAGCCTTCCAAGACTCAGATTGGATTTCTGAGCCAGCTTTCTTGCCTGGCTGCTTTCGATGAAGACACAGGATGTCACAGTTCCAGATGGGAATCTAAAGCCAGAATAGAGTAAGATTGAGCAACAGATTGAGCTTCTTTCTGAGCAGCTGCTTCTTTAGTCCGTGTCCACTAAAAGAGCGGGAGTGATGGAGTGCCAGGAGATCCAGTTTGACACAGTCAGAAACTTTGGCCTGAAAGCCATATTTGTTTAGTCTTCTTCACACCCGTGTAACTTTATTAATTTATTAAGTTAAAATGACAAACACTATAACCCACAGCAAATATGGAATAAGATGATCTGATACCAAAATTGGAGTCTTGCAATCCTGAACCTTAACTTTGTACATAACCCTGAACACACTATTTCTGATGGGAAACATGGTGGTGACAGTATAATACAGTGCAATGGTTTAGATTAGATCACAGCATATTCACCTGTCAGAATGGTTCAATTAAAGTCTAGACATAAATCCAAATCAGAATGCTTGAGCTTATTCTTAGGCTGTAAATGTCTCATAACGTAAGATAGTGTCTCTTCTATTTTTACAATTACTCTAGCACTTTTGGTTGTAATGTGGCAAAATGTAAAAAAAATAAATAAATAAAATAAATGAATAAATAAAATCAAAAATACTTCTGCAAGGCACTCACTTTTACTCTAGGATGTAAAAACGCATTTATCATTTTTTGTAATTACAGTTATGTTCATGGTTATGAACAACAAAGGCATGCTTTAGACACAAATAATTAATAAAGCTATATTTGAATTAAACTACAACTGGAAAAACCAAAAAGTTAAACTTGGGTGCAGGGATCTGAAAAATCTTCAACTGAGCTTTTTCACAAAATCATGCAGTCGAAAAGGCCTCATAAATCAAAAAAGCTTTGTGAAATTAAAGTCTATTCAAAGCTCCGACAGAGCTGCTTCATCACAGCTTCTTTTTTTACTCTGTAAAACAATGCAAAAAAATTCTGTGTTTAGCCAATTTGCCTCTCAGCCCTACTCAAATGCTTCAGAGCCGATGCTCTCAGAAGCATAAACTGACAGCACCTTCTGTTGGTGGTTTCAAAAAAAGCGTCTAATTTTCTCTCTTTGTGTGAACTCCTTGCTCTGTCACTTTTTGAAGCGAGGCTGGAGAACAGCACTGTCCATGCAGTTAACAGCTTGCTCGTTTTCTTCATCACAAACAAACAACATACTGCCTGAATAGAAAGGACATAAGAAATGTCAGATCATTTAAAGCATTTCACAGTAAACTCTGAATTAATTGTTTATGTTATAAATAATACTCTCCTGTGCTAAAAAGCAGCATATAGAAACCCAGTGTAGGGCTTTTGGCTGCCTCTTCTCTGGAAGCAACTGCATAAACAATTTGTTCTCATTTTGTACCTTTACAATGCTTTTACAAATTTCCTCTCTCCTTTAAACCTCACTTTGTTTTTTTTTTTCCCTTCTCAAAGACACTTCTTGTTTTCTTTTTCTTAAGACTATGAGCTCAGCACTGTTGCTTGAAAAAGAATAAAACATGAAAACAGCTAAAATATCATGCGCAATTCACTGTCCTCAAAGGCATTCTGTAAATTAAGCTCCTTTTCCCCAACATTGCAGTATATATTGCACTTTTGGATATGTTTATTACTAATGTAAAAATTACTCGTGTTGGTATGTACTAAGCCATGTTGGTCACCAATCTATGTATTGCTGCAAAAGTTTTAATTGTTTAATGGACCATCCAGTCTTGAATTACAATAAAGATGATCAAAAACAGGCTGACCAAGAGGAAGAGAGGGATAGGTGGATGAATGGACGGACAAAGCTGTCACTTCATGTGAGAGGGGGTAGGATGCATTTTAATTATGAGCATAAGATAATCAAATATTTATTTAAATGTCATAAGAGGGGAAGTATTTTGTACTTTGCAGGCACATGGTGTCATTTTGTAGCACACTCATGTAACTCTCTAAGCTTCAGTTGTCTTGAAAATGCTGTAAATCAAATACGACTTTGTAATTTAACTCTATAAAATTGGGCCTCTGTCTCTTTAAAAAATCCTGCTCTTTCTCACACTCCTTCTACAGGAAGTCATCAAAACTTCCTGATTATGTCTTTACCTTTGAACGATCTACTTCTTTAAGGTTTTTGGCTTTTGTTTCTTTACCAAGAACACAATGGCTTCTGTCTTGTCTGAGTCATCTGTGAACCCCACTTTAGTGGACAGAGGGAGAGAGACAGAGACTTGAACTTGTTATAAAAGTAATGAGTTCAAACCAGTTCAATTAATACAGGTAATCAGTGGAGGATAGCAGAGCTTTGAAGGTCTGTGAGAGCCTGATTTTTTCCTGGTTGGTAGGTAATAAAACATCAAAAACTAACAAATATTGATCATTTAAAATTAATGCAATGGGATTTTCTGGGGGGTTAGATTTTGTTTCTCACAGATAAGCATACCTACAATAGAAATCACAGAAAAATGAAAAATAAAAAAATTAAATCAATGTATCAAATACTTATTTTCTCCATTGTATGTAAATTAATCTCAAATAACAATGTAAGCCACTGTACAGGCTTCGTTCGCTGTAGAACTTGAGAAAAGTTTTGATTCTAACAAATCACCTTTCTGTCTCTAACTCCTGCATGCATGTAGCCAGAGTGACTGTAGTTAAAGATGAAGCAACTGCTTCTGTCTAATTTGTCTGGATTAAATTCATCTGCCTTTAAGTGGGTTTGTTACTTGTAGAAACATTCGTAAAGTTTATCTTAAGGTTAGGAATTCAGAAGGTGAATTTCTGTGTGCCCTAAAAAAAAACTCAAACTCTGCTTGTTAGTTTTCTGTATGAATATTTCACTCTCATTATCCATGTAGGAGGCTAAGAGAATGTGTACATATACTTAGTAGTTTTATGAGGCAGTGTTGCTTGTCATCAAGGTGTCTTCTGTTGGTGATCGAAAGTACTCAGCAGTCATTCTGGTTCTGCATGAATGAAAGACAATATAACTCTTGGCACTGATACACTACCTTTTCCCTTAAAGCCTTTAGCTCTAAGGACTTTTGTCTCTGACTGAACAAAGTTCTTATGGAAGGTGACAACAGTGTGAGGCTGGCACAAAGGGATTTCCCATTTTACTGTTGCGTTAAAGTGATATGCTACATGCCACAAAGCCAGTTCCAATCTACCTGTGACATATACAGAATTGTCCATGTCGAGATGCCACAAAATGGGTTTTCCAGTTGATGGGAATGGGATGACCAAAGCAAGCACCTTGGAGGGGAAACAAAATCAGTCACAGTTAAAATGAACTCAAGCAGTAATGGTTGCCAAGTAGCACTGGTCCAAACCAATGGATTGTGCCAATGTTATAAGGAGTCCAGGTGAGGTCACTGTTCCAAAAAGATTATTATTTCCTCTGCATCCTGGAAAATCCAGATTTTAGTTACTGTCCAGCAAACTGTGTGCAAAAACGTTTTTAAAGCAGTTAGTGTTCTGTAGGTTTGTTTTTATTCTTCATGTTTCATGATTGAAAATCAATAAATGTGTTGTTCCTAATCTTTTTCTAGAGAACATTTCAGTAAAAAGATAGATAAATGTTTACAAACCTTTATGATGAGCTTCCTCACATGCTGCCACGTTAGAGCCACGTTAGAGTCTTTTATTAAAATTTTAAGTGATAAACCAACACAGGGTATAACATTGTCATCTCCAAAATGCTTACAAGTCAGACCTAGGTTCTGTCAGGTTACTTCTGTCCACAGGACAGTGAAGACGTTAGTAAAGTAAAAGTAAAACTCAGCTGGTTTAGGAATCTCAGTGCCCAGTAGATACATAGTTGGTTAAGTGTTAATCTCTAGAAGTGGGGAGTTAGTTGGGGATGTACTTAGCACTTTAGACAACAAAGGTGGCGGGAGTTGAAACTTAAAGGGAGGTATTACATATTTCAGACTCATATCAATTAATTAATCAACTTTACATTTAGATCACATTTTAAAAACCGCTGGGAGTCAAAGACACAAAGAAAACGGGTACTGTTGAAATGATGAATGACAGAGTTAAAATACATACTTCAACTGTTGATGTTGGTGACAGCTTCACAAACCAAAGAAGGGCTATCATTTGATAGGCAGGCATTATATATTTTAATTTTACAATTATGCAGTTAACTAGTGTTGATCTTGCTGTCCCTATAAATCTTTTGGGCTGTAACGTGACAAAATGTGGCACAAATACTCTTGTTTTTGCCCCATATATCAGTCAGCCAATAAAATAATTTATTCAGCTTGATTGAGTTTACATTACAAAGCCTCAAATTCTGGAAGAGCAGACTCTAAAATTAATGGAGCCTTACTCTAACGTTTGCAGGAGTGTAAAGGGAAAACGTATTTTTCACTACCTTAAATAGACGATACAATAGCACAGCAAGGAATCTCAACGTATAGGTTTACTCTGCAGCTAATATACAGCAATTCCTCACTATGTGTTATGAAAAGTTGAGAGTCTTCTTGTTGCCTTAAGGACTATATAAAGAGGCAAACCATGTGTGGCACTTTGCTTTAAACAACCCTTCTTATCGTCACTTCTGCCAGAGGCTAATTTCCTTCTTCACAGAGTCTGAGTTTTACCACAGGGGCATAGTTTCTTTGTTTATTAAACCACCACTGTGATGAAATTACATTCCTCTGCTCATTGATTTTCTAATGTCAATTGAGTATTTCAGCATGATTATTAGTTTTAAGATTTTTCTCTCTTCCCTTTAGCTATAAAAGTAAACGAAGAGAAAAAGTAAAGATGTTTCTAAGCCTACAGACACTTTTCTCTGTCTTCTTCTATCTCTTTCCCTTGTCAGTGCTGCTTGACATTATCTGCTGGGAAAGTTATTCTGAGGGAAAACACACTTGCTCTCCCCTTGCCCCCATCCTTCTCCTACATTTTGAAAGAAATAACTGTTAAGCTGTAAGAACACCGAATAACTACTTAGCCTAACATAATTGCTTTATTAACTTCAAAAGTTTGTCAAAATTTATCGACAAAGTCCATTGGCATTTGTTTAAGTAAAGATAATGTTACATTTTCTACAATTCTTATCATATTCCATGTGATAAATTGTTACGTACAGTTAATTTGTATAGTTTGCAAAATTTTAAAGGCTAACCAGATTTTCTGCTTTTGCATTGACTCCTTTCGTACCAATTCCTTTCTTTCTCGTCCTAACGCATGTCATTCAATAAACTACTCCAAAGTTATTTAGTCAATGGCTTTTGGATGAATCACTTAGATAAATTAGCATAATCATGGGAAAATCTCAGTCATAACTACATTTTTATCATGGTAAAAATCAGTTAGGTCCATGGAAAAGGGTAGTTAAACATGCAAATTGAGGATAGAACAGAATATCTAGTGTTTCTCCAAAATTTATATTGCGGAGTAGCACACAACTATGACTTTATAGTATTAGATATAACATCAAATATGACTTTAATAGGTTAATTAAAACAAACTGAATGAATAATTCACCAAAGAAGATATTTGTCTTCCCAGGCTGCTCGCTCCTTATATATATCTGCTTGAATCCTAGTTTATATAACTGAATAAAAATCATCAAGCGTTAACATGCTTTGAATGCTCCAGTGACATAGAACTGCTAAAAAGAAATTATCTTCTTTGCTACGGGACAGAATGTGTTCCAGTTTGAAAGAGATAACGTTAACACTGAAGCACTTTCCCTTTATATAGAACCATACCTGCTTTTATCATTGCTGCCATTAGATCCTTCTTTCACACAGTGGAGTCTCAATGACAAAAATTGAGTTCAGTTCATACCAAGTACTTTACCCATGATGATGACACAGTGGCAATCTTTGCTTGCAGTGTTGCACAGCTACTCATGCAATTCTTTACCTATTGACTAGAGGATGACATGTATGGTATCTTTTTGTTTGTTTGTTTTGCTTGGAGCATCTTCTAGCTCGACTGTTGACCTAATAAATTTATATGCAGTAATTTCTTCTCCAATTTAAGCTTTGAGTACAATTTTCACACAAACAAGTACCATGATTTCATTTATTGGAGATTAATCATACAGTGTAATAATAAATATTGTGTTATTATTTAAAATCACAATTTTATGAGTTATTTGTTTAATTAGTCTTCCATACTTTTACTCCCTGATTATTTCACCTTTGCTTTTCTGTAGCAGAAAACATGATGTGCTATGAAGACAAACTTTGTATTTGTTTACATTGTACCACTCTACCATATAATTTAACAATAATTTAAGTCAAAGATATGATTAGAATTTATTTGCATTGATCTGTGAGTCCCCTGCTGATCCTAAATTATGTTCCTATTGTGTCATTATCTTGAGGCAATGAGTTTTGTGGCACAGCGTAATAGGGTTTCTGGGGCCTGTGCCTTACCGCCTGCATAATCTAATGACCGGATCAATGAATCAATACATTTTCACTCCATTATCATCTGGCTTTGTGGTCTAGATCAAGGGAGTATGAAAGGGTCTCTGTCAGCCCAAAAGCTTTTGCTAGAACACTGTGGAACAGGGGATTAACATTAACTACACATGGTTTCCTAGGTTTCTATGAATAGGTGCAAACTCAGCATGAAATGGATGATTAAAAAACATATTTTAGAAAACAGCCTTGAGCTGATTCAACCCTTTTTCTCTGATGTTCTCAGTAGCATGCTAAAGGTGTTAGCATTAGAAAACCTTGATGAGACTCAAGGGAGCACTTGAAAATAAATTATCCCTGGTGCCAAGTATTTGAAATCCCTGTTAAACATTAGTGGGAGTCCATGTGTAAATGGATTTGTTAGAAGACTAATAATGATCACAACCCATGGAAATAACACCCACATGCAACTATGATAACGCTCTTCTAGTGTCATGGTCATACTATTGATATAGACAACAACAACTAGAGGTTGGGCCTATCTTCTTGGGAGAATTAATTCTTCAAATAAATGAGAAGGGCTGATGTCCAGATGTTGACTATTTAGGGCAAGTCTTTCTTTCTAGCCGTTTTTCACAAGAAGTCTAAAACAGCATTTGAATTTAAGCATTTTCCATTGAAATATTCAAAAGTGTGATTTTCACTAGATGTAATGAGATCCCCTCATAACAAATCACCACATTATCAAAATGTTGGTAAGTAGTTTCTATCACGTTGAGGGAGTCTGCTGCTTCGTTCCAACTGAGCAGTATGGCATGGGTCAGTGCTGTTCGGTATGCTATTTTGTTTCTTTCGATTGTAAAAGTGACTCATATGCCCCGTCCAGTTGTAGGTGCTAAGGTATGTTATAGTACGTTCGCACCAAACGTGTTTAACCTGTCAGGCGTGTCTGATGTACACTCAAAGTCTATGTGGAGACACGTTGAGGGCGCGATTTGAAGCGTTTGACTTGTCAAGCACATCCAACGTGTCCGACAAATAGGCCGGCAAAGGAGAACAACAAGGAGAGGGATTTTGATGCATCCAATGCACCTCCACATCGACTTTGAACGTAAACCAAACGTGCCTGATGTGTGAATGCACCATCAAGCGTCTGCATTCAAAGTGCGCACTAGTCGAACTTGTAGCGTTGGATGCGTTTTTGACACATGTAACGCGTTTGGCGTGAATGCACCGTTAGGGTGGAGCTACTGGCATCACACTAAGCAGTCTATTGATTGGAGTCTGAAAAATATGGCATAACTTTTGAGGTAAGCTTGAGTTCAAACAGGTGATAACTAAAGGGAAAGGATATGGGATCAGTGAGTATGAAGAGACGACGATCAGAATAACAAGAATTAAACGCGAAGTAACTGAATTGCAAAAACTAAAATGCAAAGAAGTTTTCTATTTTAAATGGGCCAAAAGTTCTAGTAAGCAAATCCTAAACCAGTTTTACATATTTAAAGAAGAAAAACATTCAGACTATAGTCCAATAGTTTTGTAGCTTAGTAAAAAAACACACACAAAAAAACACATAACAACAAACACAGTTACTGTTTTAAACACTGGTGATATTAAGATCTTAGCCTTTGGGTATTTTAGCCAAATCAAAAGCAGTGTTTATTAATTGAACACACTCACTGTTATGTTCTTATTCTGACATGGGAGACAAGGCATTCTAACTGATTATAAGGACAAGTTCAGAAAGTGCTTGCTTGACATATTAGTGATTGAAGTGCATTACCCGGGCTCAGTACAGATATATTTAAATTATATATCTAGCATTCCCATTAGCCTGGAGGTTTCTGCATAAAAAAAGATGAGTAGCTGTCCACTTTTTATGCCTCCCCCTTCCTCTTTGGCATTTCTGTTAGCTCTGCCAACCCTTGCAGCAAATCACAGAAGACCTATGTGACCTTCTCATTTGACGCAGCATCTGTCAGTCATATTTGATCTTTTGACTCTGGCAGTAGAGCTAGCTAACCTTCAGAGCCTGCTTACAAATGTTGCAGTTATAGAGCCAAATAACATCAAACGGAAAGCTTGAAATTTTTGAAAATTAGCCAACAAAGAACAAAAAAAGGCACATTAAAAATATAGTCACTGGCATGGAAAAGTAATGAAAAAACTGTCCCCTGATTCACAAATAACCATTACAGATGGGTGAGATGAAGCTGCCTATAAGTCATAAAAGACACTAAATCTCTTGGCTTATTTCTCTATGATTTTCTGAATTCTACTAGAGCTCCTCTAGATGTGCATGGAATTTCATTTAGATCTAGCACAGCCCTGGCTTGTAATTCTTTAACGTGAACATTTCCTGGAAATATGAAAGGAAAACTTGGCCAACAAAATCAAAATAAGCCTCTTTTATTCTAGACAGAAGTTATTCTAAATGTTTAGCACCTCCAGACTACATGAAGCAGCCATGTCTGGGGTATTTTATCTGTTTATAAAAGCATCTTTTTGCCTCCCCTCCTCTGCTCTCCTTCTTTGGCACTGCATAATCAAGTGATTCACCTCTTTGTAGCTTTAATGCACCAAAGCAGAACACTCTGATGGATCACATAGGAGAAAAATATGGAGAGCAGAGAAACGAGGCAGTCATTTCACAGTGTCAAGCTTAGATACAATCCCTTATGTGACATCCTGCGATAATAAAAGGAAGTTGCGTGTTGAGATGTCAAAACAGAATAAAGACAGCAAAGAGCTGAAAAGATTTTGACTCTATAGCCATTAATTGCAGATTAATGTGTGTAATCTGCACCTGTGAAAGGAAAGTCGCTCACATTGCAGCAATAATAACTATGCTGTTCATGTCTTCTTTTAGCAAGATGAAAACCACCCTTCATATAGACATCAACAAAAACATAGATGCAAATAGGAGGTGAGGTTTTATCTACCATTGCTTTGTCCATCTTCCACAAACACTGTTACGGTAATACTATACAGTCAGAGCAACTTTATACTGGAGAGCAGTGAATGAGCTAAAAAAAATGAAAAAGGGAATAGCTAAGAATGGGACAGAAGAGATAGACTGGATAAGATGGAGTGGCAATAGAAAGAAATTATATGGCAAGGATGAATATTGAAGACCCGGGAAAGAGGGCAAAAACAGACAAGGCGTGTACAAAACAGTAAAAAAGGATAACTTAGAAGAATTAGAGTGACAAAGGGAGAAAATATGACTGAGGCAGGAAGCACAGCACATCTCCTGAGATTTAATAGTAGCAACCTGCTCTCGCCATACATCCTCCTGCCTACATCTCAATGAGGCACCATCTGTCACTGGCTCGTTACGTTCGACCCCTTCTCCCTCACAATCCTACCTTGCACGAAAACACAATGCAGAAAAAGGAAGAAAACAAAAAGTGGAAGAATGGCAGAGTTTACATATGTAATTCAAACATTAGCCCTCCTTCAACCTTGACTTGTCCTCGGTGTGTACAATTATTAGGCAAGTGAGTGTTTTGACCATGTTATTTTTGAGGCATGTTTTCTAACTCCGAGCTGGATAAACTTGAATACTTGATGGATTTATTCATAGCAACTGATGTGTAATGAGAAAGGGAAGGCTGTGGCCTAAGGAGGTCAACAACTTATCAAGGTGTGTATAATCATTAGGCAGCTTCTTTTTTTGCGCAAAATAGGAGCCGAAAACAAAAAAGATTTAACCGACTCTGAATAGTCAAAAATCAACAAAAGTCTCTCAGCAGATAAGAGTGTAAATAAACACACTTATCCCAAATAGAATGTAACTTAGTTACAGTCTGTGTTGCACAGCAGTTAACTTTAAAATGTTGTGAATGCACAACTTGGTAGAAACCTTAAAAACTTTACTAAACACAACAAAATAAATAAAATATATGTTTATATATATATATATATATATTAAACTTAGTCCATACAAAGGCATTGCGGTAAGCTTATATCTGAATCATGCTCATATGAATAGTTCATACAACATAATGACTGGTTTGTAGCCATTTTTGATTAATAATATTCTCCCCTGTGGTTGAACAGGCTAAGTCTCAAAACAATCAGTGTTGTGCTGATTAACAGCTTGCTCTGAGCACTGAAACATGCAAGGAGAAGTTTCATGCTGAGGGAATTATTTGGTTGTTTGTGGCTATCAACAGAATTTGAAAAAGGACAAACACAATCAATAGTTGGAGTTCTATGTGTGCCGGGGGCAAAAGGAAAATAACATCCAACCTTAGCTGAATAGGCTTAAAGTAAAGTTAGTTTTTCTTTTTCTGTTTTTTTTTTTTTTTTTTTTTGTTCATCACAGTTGCTAAGAACTTCCAGCTAGTTGTCTGTGGTATTCTGTTTTCCCAGCATAAAAAAAATATATATATTTATTATATATATATATATATATATATATATATATATATATATATATA